>CAUYRH010094572.1:0-23773 GCA_963574655.1 Perodicticus potto
TCTAAAAATTGACCTGCCATTCGATCCTATAATTCCTTTACTAGGTGTATACCCAGAAGACCAAAAATCACATTATAACAAAGACATCTGTACCAGAATGTTCATTGCAGCCCAATTCATAATTGCTAAGTCATGGAAGAAACCCAAGTGCCCATCGATCCACGAATGGATTAATAACCTGTGGTACATGTATACCATGGAATATTACACAGCCTTAAAGAAAGATGAAGACTTTACCTCTTTCATGTTTACATGGATGGAGCTGGAACATATTCTTCTTAGCAAAGTATCTCAAGAATGGAAGAAAAAGTATCCAACATACTCAGCCCTACTATGAAGCTAATTTATAGCTTTCATATGAAGGGTATAACTATAGTACAAGAATATGGGGAAAGGGTAAAG
Source organism: Perodicticus potto (assembly GCA_963574655.1). Lineage (NCBI taxonomy): Eukaryota > Metazoa > Chordata > Mammalia > Primates > Lorisidae > Perodicticus > Perodicticus potto. The sequence goes on from CAUYRH010094572.1 coordinate 403, forward strand.
GGTTTGGGTGGGTTGGGGGTTGTTTGGGGGGGCGGGCGGGTAACTGGTGGGGCCACACCTACGGTGCATCTTAGAAGGGTACAGGCTAACCTTACTAAATGCAGAATACAAATGTCTTCATATAATAACTGAAAAAATGCCAGCAGGGCTATGTTAATCAGTTTAATGAAAATAGTTCAGATTGTATATGAAACCAGCACATTGTACCCCTTGATTGCACTATTGTACACAGCTATGATTTAATAATAAAGACAATAAAAAAAAGAATGGGGGGAAAAAGTATCCAATACTTTTGTATCCAAAAGTATTAAATACTATTGTTAAATCAACATATAATCACCTACACATTCATAGAAATGATAAAACCCAAATAGAGTCCAGAAAGAAGGAGAGAAAAGGGAGAGGGGAGGCTGAGTGGAGGGAGGATATGTGGTGGGATCTCATGTAATGTACACAATGCGTGGGTACATTTCAAAACAACTAGGAGTGTATTATAATTGTCTTACTGCAAAAAATAAGTTGTACTATTAATTACTACTGATTGTTAGCTAGTCTGCTGGTTTTGGTTTTTTTTTTTTTTTTTTTTCTTAAATACAAGCATTTATGCAACAGAAAAGTGTACAAAATAATATAAATTTTACATTGATATCTATATTCTGCAAGTGTTTGGTAAGGATATAATATATGTGTGTATATTATTAATTACATATAATATTATTTACTTATTTGCTTGTCTGGTAAGACTATGCTTCAGATATGCTTTCCAAAAGTTTGGTCACACTAGTTGGTAGAGAAATAGAAACTGTGTTTGAAGGTAAAGAAGGTCAGCTTTTGCAACTTTAACAAACAATCCCAAAATACCAGTGGCTTAGAACAAAGGTTTATCTTATTCTTGCCTTAGGCATTGTGTATTGTCTGCATTTTGTTTTTTGTTTTTTTTTTGAGACAGAGCTTCAAGCTGTCACCCTGGATAGAGTGCCGTGGCATCACAGCTCACAGAAGCCTCCAATTCCTGGGCTCAGGCGGGTCTCCTGCCTCAGCCTCCCAAGTAGCTGGGACCACAGGCGCCCACCACAAGGCCCGGCCATTTTTTTTTTTTTTTTTTGGTTGCAGCTGTCATTATTGTTTGGCGGGCCCGGGCTGGATTCGAACCCAACAGCTCAGGTGTACGTGGCTGGCACCTTAGCCCATTGAGCCACAGGTGCCGAGCCTTGTCTGCATTTCTGTTGTAATATTTCTTTATTCAGGAAACAAGTATGAAGAAATAGTCCCTACCTGAGTCTATCTGTTCTTGTTGTGGCAGAAAGACAACAAAGGTTTTCTCAGATGGGTACACGCCCTGCCTGCTGACATTTTATCGACCAAGTGAGCCATGCTGCAACAGATTGGGACATGTGATTCTCCCACGGGGTGCAGCAGAGAGGACTTGAGGGGAAAAACGATGAGTCTCCTAAACTTGTCTCTTGCTTCCTGCCCTTCCACCCCTAAAATACACTGAACCCCACCCCAAGGAAAATAACATATGCAAGGAGGTAACTTATTTTGAGACTCAGATTGAAGGATAAGGTCTTACATGAACCATGCTTCTTTTTAAATAAGAGGAAAAGAGTGGTGATGGAACACTGCCCTGGCTTTAAATTTGCCACTCAGACAGGACATGGGTCATTCTTCACACATTGTATTGGCCAGTACAAATCACTGCTACCACACCTGATATCAGTGGGTGGAGTAATACCATCTCCTTACCATGTAGGGCAATAGATACTTGGAAACAATGGCTAATCTTCCCAAAAGGGTAAAGAGGAAGATCAAGGCAGAAAGAAAGCATTTGAAATAGATAGTGAAAGACAGTGGCGGTTCTATGTGCCATGGGAGCAACAGCCCTTTTTATCAGGCACCTGAAGTTTTGGTTTCACATAGAGAGAGGATTGAGAAAAGTGGCAAAGTGCCTCAGACAATACATGAGCATGACCAAGTACCCAAGACATTACAGTGGTAGATACACCTCACATCAATATTGTTTGATGGTACTTACAATTCACAAGCTACTTTTCTTTAAGTTGAACAAGTATTTACAAATATTATCTTACTTATTTCCCAAGGTTTAATGATATGTGGGGGTAGTTGATTAGTGCTAACATTCTTAACAAAAATTACAAAACTCTAAGAATAAAAGGATACCTATTTAGCAATACAAACAGCATACATTTTAAGTCCACCCAGGGAATATAACAGTAAAGAGAAACATCACAAGCTTTCCCACAAATAGCATAAGCTACTGGAATTAACCAGGGATGCTCCATCTCTATTATTAAATATTTTCTGAGATTTCTCATCAATATAAGAAGATTAGAAATAAGATTTAAGATAAATAATTGAAATAAGACTTGAAATAAACATTAGTGGAATGAAGCTCATATGGTAGGCTACAGCAGATGAATACATGAAAATCAATACTTTCATATACACCTCCAGTTGGGAGATGTAATAGGAAAATGATATTCCATTTGTAAAAGCATCAGGGACTATAAGGAGAGACTGAACATTAAATGTGTTGCTGAATAGAACTGAATTTGTATCCCAGTTCTTCCACTTACTGTGTGTATGTATGAAATTGTTTAGTTCTCTAAGTTTCAATTTATCTTACTTAGAAAACATGGGTGACCATAGAGCTTTTCTCATAATATTGTTATAGATAATAAACAGTAACTAACACTTTGAGAAAGCTTATTATAAATTAAGTATAAATCTAAGAAATTTGTACATGTTACCTAGTTTAATCTTTATAATGACTGTATTAGGGAGATAAAATTATTAACATTTTTATCCCAGATAGGTAACATGAGGTCATAAAATTCCAAGTAGCTTCTATGGCAACACGCAGCAGTGGTGGAACTTGAACCCAAGCAGCTGGACTGCAGAGTCCATACTCCTAACAACTGCATACATTCAATGATATTTCCTGAGGGGCTACTAAGTGCTTTAGATACAATGATGGACGACTTAAAGATATTTGATTTCAAGGAGGTTGTATACTAGCCAGTAGAAGGAGATAGAAAATATAAACAAAAGAATGAATGGATTATATAGTATAATAGATATCATAAGTGCTATGAAAAAATATAGATACATATATTTATTATATATAATACTTATATATAATTATCTATATAATAATATATCATAATAATATGTAATATTAATATATAATTAATATAATATATTATATCATATATAATTACATATAATTAATATATTAATAATTAATATTAATAACAATAAATAACACATATTGTTTAATAATTCATTAAATTAAACAATTAATTTAATTTAATTTGATTTAAGTAAATTTAATTAATTTATTAAATAATTAATATCCAGTTATTATTAAATAATATATAATGACTATCATTTAATAATATTTTATGTATTGTTTAATAAATAATAAATTAACAATATATATTAATAATTAATATTAATATATAATTAATATAATACATTATATAATGTATAATTATATATTATTATATATAACAATACAATATTATATATAATTTATTTATATATATTAATTAGGAACAGAATCAGAGCAATGGAGATGTTCCAGAAGATGTGAAATAAACCTCATTGAGATAAAAGCCAAGGTATGGAAGATAGGAGAGGATTAAAAAAACAAATGTCTGGGGAAAGCATTCTAGAGAAAGAGAGCAATTGAAGGGCCCATGGCGGAATCACAATTAAGACAGAAACAACAAGGACATACACATCTGGAGAGGACTGAGCAAGTAAGAGAATAAAAATGAAATCAAAAGTAAAGCATGATCAGTTCATGTAGAACATCTGTGAGCTTCCCTTTGTAGTTTGGCTTTTACTCTAAATTTAATGGAGAGCCATTGCAGTGTTTTGAACAGGAATGGCAAAATCTAACTTATTTTTAAAATTTTCACTCCAGTTGCTGTGTTGAGAATAGATTGGGGTGGAGGGAGGAAGGCAAGAAGACCTGTTTAGAGCTATTGCAGCAACTGAGGAGACAAGTTGCTGTGTTCAGTAGTCATGTAGGGATAGTAGATACGAGAGGTGATGAGAAGCAGCATATTCTGTGAATAGACAGTGGGATCTAACTACGAGATGAGTTGAGCGTGAAATATGAGGAGGAGACAAAGATGCCAAGTTTCTAACCTAAATTGATCTGAACAGCTGGAAGGGTGGAGTTACTATCAACTGAGGTGGGGAAGTTGTGGGAGGAACCTATTTGGTGAAAAAGACCCAGGGGTTATTTAAGACATGGTGAAGGTGGGATATCTCTTCTGTTCAAGTGGAGATATGGGATTGGCAGATGGATATGCAAATGAAGAATTTAAGAGAAAAGTCTGTGCTAGAGACACAACTCCATGAAGCTGGATAAGATCGAGAAGAATGCAAACACACATGTAGAGACACAGAGACCAAGGACTGAGCCCGGGAATGCTACAGCATTAGGAAGATGAGACAAAGAAGGATCCAGCAAAGAAGACTGAGAAGAACCACCCAGGGAAGTCATAGGGAAAAAAGAGTGTGTATTCTGGAGATCAAGTGGGAAAATTCTAATAAGGAGCACAAAGACAATGGGCTTAATACTAGTGAGGAAAATTCTTTGAAAAGTAAAATTAGTTGGGGATTGCTCACTGACTAGATTTAGCAACAAATGTCATTGGAGAGCCTAAATATACTATTTAGTGACATTTGGGGACAAAGGCCTGATGAAGATGTGTGCAAGAGATAATGGAGGTGACTTTTACAATATGTGAATTATATCTCTATGAGAAAGAGTGAGAGAGAGAAAGAAAAAGAATGGGAGGACAGAGATTAGAGCATTTCCATGAAGGAACTTTTACTGAAAGAAGTGAATAAATGAATGGTATAAAAGCTTGCAAGGAGGTAAAGTCATAGTTTTTATTTTTACTTATTTATTTTTTTGGGGGGGGTTAAGATGAAAGTATGCTTTGGTGGATGTAATAGAGAGTAAAAATTTGATAATATAAGACACAGTGGGGAACATGGCTGCGACTATGTTGTCAAGTAGTTAAGAGAGATGGAATATGTAATAATAAGCAAGTGTTGACATTGCCTTTAGGTAGAATCCCAGACATGTCTTTGGCAGAGACAGGCAGGCAGGTGTATGGGTACAGTTGATCACACATGGACAGATAAAATGATGGGAGTCTATGGAACATCTGTTCTGTTTACTTCAGTTTCTCAGTGAAGTTAAGAGAAAAGGCAATTCGCTGAAACTTAGGAAGACAGGTTAGCTGTTGAAAATTTTGAAAATAGTAGAAAAAGGATTAAACAGTCATCTAAAAGCAAGCTTTTTAAAAAAGTAAATGGACTAGAATGTACATCTAATTATCTCACGTCAATCCAGACCGAATTGAGGTCTGTGTATCACGTTGCAGAATAAATAAATATGCAAAGTCCAAACACAGTGTCCGCCCAATGCAAATATTCAGGGTATGTTGCCTACCATTTTTTTCTTTATGCATTTAGTCATTCAGCATGTATTACTGTGTGTTATCCATACAGTAGACACAATCCTAAACCCTGGATATACAACACACAGGAAAAAAATATATATCCATGTCCTTAGGAATTTTCTCTTCTAGAAGGAGGAGTTAAAATGGAAAACTTGAAAAACAACCAATGACATATCAGTTGAGATAGTAAGAACTACGAAGGAAAACATCAGGGCAGTGATATGTGGTGTCAAGAAAGTCATCTTCCAGGAAGTTCATTTGCACTGATGAGCAAATGTATAGAAATGGACGGCCCAGTGAATGTTGGAGAAAAACAGAACAGACTTGGGAGAGAGCAGAGGACAAGTGACATTTATAACTTTTATGGACATGTTTGTTTTCAGATGCCAAGAAGACTTCTAGTAGAAATACTGAGGAGGCAACTATGTATTAAGTCTGGGAAAAAAACATAAAAATAATTTAGTTTAGTTTAGTTCAAGATATGGCTAAAAATAGGAAATCAGGAATATTTTATCAAATGAAAAAATATCTTGTCCAGTTAAATTTGAATTTCAGATAAGCAATGAATATTTTTGATAAAAGTATCTCATGTAATATTTGTGACATACTCATAATAAAATATATTTGTTATTTGAAATTCAAATTAACTGGCTATCATGTATTTAGTCTGCAATCCTATCTGTAAGTCTTCAGTATATATTTGCTTACTATTATTATACTTAATATTTGTTATTAGTCTTGAAACATTTTCAAAACAAATAGGACTGATGTATACAGAAAATTTTTTTAAAAAGAAGAAAAAATAGATCTTTGCAATTTAAAACCTTAAAAGTTAAGAGGAGTCAAAGATATCAAAATTTTTAAAAGATACACTTTTGCCCATTAAAGTTTTCAAAATTATTAGAAATTATTATTTATTGCCATTAAGAAACTTATGAGATGAAAACTTGTATACACACTGTTCGTATAACCAACTTCAGTGTTTATGAGAAGAATTTGGCAATCTGTATCAAAATCAGTTGAAAGTTGTCAGGAATTCCAGAATGGTCTACTTCAAATCGAAATTATTTCTCACGTAAGAGGACTGGATTTGCCACCATTATTCAGTGCTGGGAGGCAAATATCACTGGAAGCATCAGTATGATCAACTGTTACATCATAAATTCTGGTTCATATTAAAATCATTTTCCAGGACAACTAGTTGGTAACAATGTCTCATTGATTGAATGCATGATAAATAAGTGTTAATAGAGAAAGCAGCTCTCAGAATAGTTTGGAGGGAAAATCCTGCTTGAAGTTGAGGGAATGCTTTGTAACTCAGCAAGGACACCCGGTTGTGTGGGCAAACAACAAGGCATAAAACAAATAAATAAATAAATAAGGAGCAGAAAAGTAGGCGGCATCACAAGGTTGGCTTTGGATAATCCCACTTTGAAAAAAAGACTATAAAGAAAACACATTGCCTGGGGCCAGGCACGGTGGGTAATCCTAGCACTCTGGGAGGCTGAGGCTGGCAGAACCCTTGATCTTAAGACCAGCCTGAACAAGAGTGAGATTTCATCTCTACAAAAAATAGAAAAACTAGCCTGACTTTGTGGTGGGCACCTATAGTTCCACCTACAAGGGAAGCTAAGGCAAAAGGATTTCTTGAACCCAGGAGTTTGAGGTTGCTGTGAGCTATGATGCCTTCGCAGTCCACAATACTTCCTGAACTTCTTCATTGCCTCTGTACCTTAAATCTTTCTAATGATAACAGGATTAACTCAGCCTTACTTTTATTTTGGGCCAAATTATCATCATTGTACCATACGGAATTAATTGAAATGTAGCCCGGACAGGCTGCTGCGAACGACAGAGGCAGAGTTTGATGTTCAAAACCTGTGGGAATCATCACTGTGATGTGAAGCGCAGCCAGCAGCCTGCGCCAGGGCTCTGGCTGATATTTCAAATGTATTTGCAAGGGCGGGCGTGGTGGGCTAGGGGAAGGGGACAGTGACAACAGGAAACATGGGTAAGAGATTGAGATAACAGTTTTACAAACAAGCTTGGGCTGTCCCAGTTGGGAGCATCATTTGGCATAATTACATATGTTCAGCATTTAATATCTCTAGAGAGATTTAGCTGAAGTTGAGACTTATCACATTTAATGAAGCAAAACTCTCAGGCCACTGCAAGACATATCTAAGGATGAAAACTAGTAATTTACAGCTTTGGTGACCTTATTACAGTGTACTTTGTGCTTGGCTGAGCTTCTCTCTTATCTGGGCCATTATCAAAGGCTCCCTGGAATATTGGCCATTAGCAACAAGCAGACCAAGGGGCTTTGTCTTGAAGGGCTATGAGGGGGTGGGGGGAGGAGAAAGATATTGAATATTTTGTCTTCACTCCTAAGAAAAATCAAAATAGCAACATGCTTTTTGAAATGCTAATATGCATGTGAATGGTGGTGATGAGGAAAGTCTCCAATAACAAACAAGCCTTGGTGCAAAGCCTTCTAAAAAACGAGTTAATTACAGAGACAGCCCAAATAACAATGAATATTCTCCACTAGCTGATGAATAGCTCCTGATTTTGACACGCTTAACCTACATCTGTGCTATGGAGATGGAAATAACGACACAGAAAACACCACGGCTTTTGCAAGATGCCAGTGGCTCACAGTGGGAGGATAAGGGGTTCAGGTTTTCAGTTGGGTGGGTCTGACTGCTGGGAATTAACTCCTTGGAAGAAGCCCCAGTTCCCACATGTGCATGCTTGCCCACACCCATCCAACAAATACATGGAACCTTTAGTGTGGGCAAGCAAAATTCTCAACCAGGGTCAGCAAATGTTTTCTATAACAGCCAGATAATAAATATTATAGGATTTGTGGGCCACATATGGTTTCTATCACATACTCTTCATTTTTAACAATGCTTCAAAAATATTAAAACAGAAGTTTGTGAGGTTATGCAGAAACAACTGCAAGCTATACTTTGCTGGCCTTTGTGATGGGTACTTAACCAAAGCAAAACAATGAAAAAAATTGTACCTCTAAGGAGCTTGGGAGAGAGAACAAAATAGATTAAAAAAAATTAAGATAATAAAAGAAGATATTAAAAGGTGATTAGTGCTAGGACAAAGAGAACAGAAATAGATCAGGGAGGAGAGCTTTGAAAACATGTTCAGAAACAAAATTTTTTGGTTTGAGTTGTTATGGTTTGTAATCATGATGAAGAGAGCAACCTTTGGATTTGAATTTTATTGATTCAGAAAAGCAAACAATAGAGTCAAGGAAATCTCAGATATTGTAGAGCCAACACACTTGAGCTTAAGTAAAAACTCAACCACTTAAGATTTGGAAGACCACAAAAAAACGTGGGCAGCCATCCCGCAAATTTGCTGTGAATCTCAGCAGAGTTAACTTACCTGGCAGTGTTTGGTGTAAGAGCCAGAGAGTCTCAGTCTGTTTTGTGTTGCTAAAAAGGAACACCAGAGACTGAGTCATTCATAGAGAATGGAGTTGTACTTGGCTGGTGGTTCTGCAAGTCATACAAGATCAGACACCAGCATCTGCTTCTGGGGAGGCCTCATGGAGCTTCCCATCAAGGCAGAAGAAGAAGGGGAAACAGGTGTGTCAAATGGTGAGAGAGGGAACAAGAGACAGAGAAGGGGTGCCAGCCTCTTTTAAACAACCAACTATCCCCTGAACTAAGAGCAAGACCTCATTCATTAACAGGGGAGGGTACCTTCATGAGGCATCCTCCCCCAGACCCTAACACCTCCCACCAGGCCCACCTCCAAAACAGCGGATCAAATCTCAACCTGAGATTTGGAGGGGCAGACATCCAAACTAGATCAAAAGTAAAACAGAAGATAAGTTTTTTGTGACATCCTCATAAGAGCTGCAAGTACTAGAGAGGCTTTTTTTTTTCTTTTCCTTATGAATTCTATGAAAAATGGATGGTCAGCTTGAAACAAATTATAGCAACATGGGTTGTGTTTCCATAATAAAGAAACATAAGACAAGAGTTGCCTGTGAGTGATGGAGAGGACATTCTCCCATGAGAAAGGAATTGTGTGTTAAATGGTATTAAAAGTCCCATTTAACAAAACAGTTTATTCGAGGACTGGTAAGGTGATTGCAATTCCAAGGGTTAGACCCACACTCTTGACTGAATTGAGTCATGTACCATCGTGAAGGCTCCCACAAATAGGAAGAATTTGGCTAGTGGTGTTTAGTGCCTGTGTTTTATATCTGTTGCTAGGCCACAATCATTTTCTTAATTAAAGCGGGGCCGGCCTCCTATAGGAAGATTTATCCAAAGCGTGAAACATTAGATTGGAAGACAGATGTTCAGGAACATCTGATAGAGCATTTGTACACTTGGGTTTAGAATTATCAGAATAGGAATCTAAGCAGCCTGAGTTAAGGCAGTTCACTGGATACAGGAGACTGGAAATTTGGCACAAAAAGAAAGGCATGCAGACTTCAAATATAACTTTGGCCTTTTCACTTTTTTTTCACATAAAGCCAGTCTTGGGAATCTACCAGAAAATAGAGTACAAAATGAAGGAAAACCTGCCTTAGGCTTCATGGAATTTCTGTAAGGCCTCAATCATCCATATCCCCCTCAAAACTGAAAAATATACAGATTATTTCCCATACCTTCCACTCAGCAGACACTACAGAGTTTCCCTGTTTGGAATCTGATAGTTCTGCCCTGAAATGTTAACAAAGATATTCTGAAAGATAAAAGGTTTGGAGCCATTTCCCTCGAATTGCTGAGGAGTCCCTACGAGGTCAGACAATTAAGCAGGAGGACTCATCCTAGAGAAGTGCTACACTTCCACTGAGTATCTGTGTGGTCACCAGATGCCAAGGGGGAGCACTTCAAAGGGGGCCATGTGATATTCGGCAATGAGGTATGTAGCACTTTTTCTAGGATAAATTCATTGTCAGTCCTCATGTACAATGACAGCTATGGTGTCATTTCCAAAAAAGAGCTCCAAAATTGCTTTGAAGGGTGGACTGGGCACTGGCATCGGTGCACAGCTTCCCGGGGGAGTGGGGGGACTTTGAAGGTGACTGTACATTGAAGAATGAACATATAGCACTTTTTCTAGGATGAGTTCTTCTTCTTAATTGTCTGACCTCAAATGATGGATTCGAGGGTCAACTTACAGGAAGAGAAGATGGCACTACAAAATTCATAAATGGTGAGCACACCTTAGGAAATGCCAGGTCCTGAAGAAGTGACCTCCTTGATGAGAAGGCATGTTAATGGGAACAGCTTTTGAAAAGAGCTAGCAGAAAAACAGCATCCCTGAGACTGAATCTGGTAATTAATCTATTCAATAAAGATCTTTGCTTTGTACTTAACCAAAAGAGACCTCTCTCCCTACACAGACTCCCTCTCTCTCTCTCACACACACACACAGTAGTGAGAGAAATATAAACTTACTTAAAAGCTATTGTTTTTAGAAGTAGTGAATAATAAGGCTTACTTTCAGAGATTTCCTCTGACAGCCTGTTACAAAACTACTCCCTTTAACTCAGCCTGAGGCCAATTCATTTCTAAAGACATCTTCCTGTATAATTAAGGAGCCACTGCCACACTCTGGCAAGCTCCATCCAATGTACTTTTTCAAAAACTTCAAACTCCATTTAACTATGTTTCCTCTCCTGTCATCACTGATTAGCAGGATATTTATGTGTAAACAGAAGCTGTCTCCGTCCTAATCAACCTGCCCATTGCCTCTGGTGACTCACTCAAGATGCACCAGCACCAATCCTTTCTGCAGTGTTACCAGGCTTTGCTGTGGCCACAGCTGTCAAGCTGAACTTTTCTAAAGAGAGGGATGGTGGAGGGCAGGTCCCAGGCCCCAATCTTTGGAGCTGGTCAGTGAGCTATAGCACAAGGTCACAGACTGTACATCTGTTACTTTTGAAAACACTAATATCTATGCAACTAATATCTATGTAATATCTATGTTATTGTCATTCATTTTTTGGTGCTCATACAGTGTCCGGCATGTAGAAGAAGCTCAAGAGATTTTTACTACATAAGTATTAAATGCTTTTTTTCCTGATGTAGAAACTCAAGTTCAGCAAAGGTAATTGACTTGGTGTCAGATAAAAATATAGATTTGGGCGTTTCTATCTCACCCAACCTATGTCCTAGGCTTTCTACATCATGAAAGATTATCAGTTTATAAAGCAAAATGGATTTGTTAAATGCACTGACTTGCCATGTTCTGGGTATTAGAGACATAAAACTTCCAAAGGAATCTTAATAAATGACCAGCATTACCACTTGGGATCGATATGCTGTCAACTGAAACAAGAAATCCAAGATTTCTAATTTTAAAATTTTTTGTAGAGATGGGTTCTTGCTCTGGCTCAGGCTGGTCTTGAGCTCCTGAGCTCAAGCAATCCTCCTGTCTAGACTCCCAAAGTTCTAGAATTATAGGTGTGAGCAACTGTGCCAGGCTTTGATATTTAAATTTTGATAGCTATTGTCAAATTGAGTTTTGTAGGCTTATGTCAATTTGTATTTCTACATACATTATCAGAGCACAAGTTTTTCCAGTGTCCTGACAATAAATTTTACTATTATACTATTGAATATGATGATGATGAATCTGATGAGTAATAATTATTAACTTAACGGATGTTAAAAAAAAATCCAAGATTTCACCGGCCTGTGCATAATGGCATTAGAGTACTTTTAAAAAGAGCTTACTAACTCTACTTGCTACATATTTCCAGAGAATGTGGAGGGGGTTTAATAGGTAGATAAAATTTTTATAAATCTCTCAATTTTCTTTTTCTTTTTTTTTTTTTTTTTGCAGTTTTTGGCCAGGGCTGGGTTTGAACCCGCCACCTCTGGCATATGGGGCCGGTGCCCTACTCACTGAGCCAAAGGTGCCGCCCAAATCTCTCAATTTTCATAAGGAACAAAGACATCATGTGGATGCCCAGGTTCATGGTGACACTACAGAGTCACTTGTGTATGTAAGGGAAAACCTGACCTCAACCATTGGAGTAAGTCAGATGATCTAGATTTTTTATTTTGACTTGATTGTTAAGCAAGTAAACTTAGGCTGATCAGTTTGCAGTTCTGACCGTTTATCTTCAGTTTTCTCATATAAATAGGTATGGCCGTGCTACATACTACATAAAATCATGTCTATGAAATTACATTTAAAATACAAAATTCTACATTAGTTTAGGTGTTATAAAATTGTATCATTATTTAGTAAAGAACTGAGAAAAAGGTCTAAATTTTGTTACACACTTTCTCTGTCTGTTGTACTTGAAAATTTTGCCTTATAGAAATACACACACCCAAGGAGAGAAGGTCAATGGCACTAAAATGCTTCTCCCTGCAATAAAGTCATCGGTATAAACATTTCATGAACCACGGCTAAATGGTAATGGAAAGATTGGTAATGCTGATCGATTTCCAATTTAAGAAAGAACAAAAATATTTGATTGTCATTACTGCTGATAGCCCCTGGTGAATGGTACTATGACATATTGATTAATTCTTTTCATAATAAGGCTCAAGCCCAGCTCTGGCAACTGAAAGACGGAGAAGGGGTAGAACTTGATTAACAAATATTTCTTAAGGCACCATTGTGTGGGTGACTTCTGGGCCAAGAAGGAGAAGAAATGCAAATACAGAAAAAAATTACACATTGTATATCCCTCAAAAAAGTTAGAAAAAAAATCTGATTGAGAAAAAGTATCACTTTTGATTTTAAAATAGTTTCTTAGATTCTCCTTTACGTAAAAAGAATTTCAACTTCTTCTTTCACCTGGATTCACTTTCTCATGGAAAAATTCCAATACTCTCCATCCAGACTTGGATTCACCACAATTTCTCCCTCTCCCTTCCTTCAGTTGTATCATACTGTCTATGTAATAGTTGAGGATAGCTCCTAATTAAGTCTTGAATATGCACCTTCATTTTGTCTGGAAAGTCTAAGGTAAGATCTTCATCATTTATAATAGCAATAAAAATCCTGGTAGCTCCCCCTATTTACTGCCCATATAGGTTTTGATTTTCCAGTGACATGTAATAGAATTAATTTTCTAACATGATTTTTATCAATTCCCTCCTCAGAGCCATAAATGGTTGCCCATCACTTAAATGACAAGATGAAAATAATATGTGATATAAAAGATAGGACAATTAAGTTTGTGAACTCATCCTAGAAATCATGCTACATACTTCACTTCTGAATGTCACAGTCACCATCAAAGTACTCCCCTTGGGATGCTATGCATGGACACCATCACCTAGGGCACCCTTCAAAGCAATATTGTAATTCTATTTTTTCTGAAAATGTCATCCAGCTGTGACTGTACGAGGTCTGACAATTAAGTTAGCACACCCATCCTAGAAAAAGTTCTTAGGTCAAAGGACTGTTGCCACCCAGCCAAATTCATCTGCTCACTGCACGAGAGCGAGCCACTGTCCAGAGACAGGGGGTTTACATCAGAGAAGTGATTCTACAAAGCACTGAGCAGGGAGTGCTCAGTCCACCCTCCCAAGAATTAGGGAGACAGAGTTTTAAAGACAGTTTGGTGGGCAGAAGATGAGGCAGTGAGGATTTGCTAATTGGGTGGTTTCAGGGTGGAACCATCTGTCCTTTGATCTGGGTTGCTGGCTGGGTGTGTCAGTTACTGGAGAGCAGAACCCTCAGTGAGGTGTCTAAAACCAGGTAAGTCAGTTCCTTGGTCTAGGTGGAACAGTCACTGGAATGCAGGGCCTACAAGGTATCTCAAAAACTAGGTTCCAAACAGTTGATGTTCTATATGGGGAAAATGATGCATCTTTATAACTGATAACCATGCATGACTCCAGGATAAAGAAGCAAACAGAGAGAACAATGATTATTATCAAACAAATGAGGGGAAAGTGGATTAGTATTATTATTTTAGCTAAATTTACAGTTTGGGGGTCCTTATTCTAACTTCCACGTTGAACTCCTTCATCAATTTGTAAAGGCAGTTTCAGAGCAAACAAGTATCCTGAAATCTAAGAAAACAAAATGCCTGGAGCAAAAAACATAACAGTGGTTTAGTAAACACAATTGGTAATATCCTTTGAAAATGAGGGCTGTGCCCACTCTTTTGGTGGAGTCACCAATTCTTTGTTAACTCATTGTTAGCCCTTCATTTCTTTGGTTAAAACATTGTATCCTTACAATGTTAAGAGGGGTTAGAAACATAGTGCATTTGTTACCAACCACACTGAGGTCTACTTGCCTGGTGCCACAAACTCAGACACTGATTCTGAGAGCTGCAGGGGAGAAAAGGGTATTTTATTGCATGACAGCAAACAGGGAGAATAAGCAGCTAATGCTTAAGACACAAACTTTGTTATGATTTACAAACAAGAGTTGTCAGAGGCAGGGGTACATTTCAGGAAAGCAGAATTTGCAGGGAAAATCATAACTCAGTATGTGAAGGTTATGCATTGGGTTGGCCATAGACTGTGGGATATCTTGAAGTGGGTGCTGATGGTCAATAAATGGATTCAGAGATTCTTGAATCAGTTGAAAGCTGTGCTAAGGGGGTTTGATCCTCTCCAGCCGCCTCATGGAGAAATGTAGAACAAAGAACAGCAATCAAAATTCAGTCCTAAGTTCAACCTTATCTGCATTTTCCCTCCAGTTAGGGTTTGTGAAAAACAACTCAAGAACATATGTTGAGAAGTTATCTCTTGGTTTCCATTGGGAACTAAAACACCAAGTGATTTGGCTTGTTTGATAGATTCTTCTCATCACTACTTTCTTGCTCTTTACCTTCTCAAGGTTATCTAGAAGCCGGAAATTTCCCTTGAAGGGATTCAAGAATTTTCCTTTATTTCCATGCTTTGGGTGGATTCCTCCAACAGGAGTCCTTGATCATCTCACATTCAAGAACAAAGCAATTACTGCAAAAAGGAGGCAATAGAATCAGTGAGACTGTGGAGCACAGGTGAATTTATGTACTTTTTGGCAGCCTTTGTTGCCATGTGCTGTGTGGGAAAAGAAGCCAAGGATTGTCTATTCCTCTGATTTATCAAGAAAAGCCAGGAATTCCTCATTTTTTTGTGCGAAACCTTCCAATTAAAAATTAAAACACCTACTTACTTTTAGCCACCATGAGGATAATACTTTGATAACTGTTCCATAGTTTGTTTTTCTTTCTTTTTTCTTTTCTTTCTTTCTTTCTTTTTTTTTTTTTTGTAGAGACAGAGTCTCTACTTTATCACCCTGGGTAGAGTGCCATGGTGTCACACAGCTCATAGCAACCTTCAACCCCTGGGCTTAGGTGATTCTCTTGCCTCAGCCTCCTGAGTAGCTGGGAGTACAGGCACCCACCATAACATCTAGCTATTTTTTGTTACAGTTCGGCCGGGGCGGGTTTGAACCCCCCACCCTCAGTAAATGGGGCAGGTGCCCTACTCACTGAGCCACAGGCGCTGCCCTGCTTTTCTTACTTAAAAAAAGGCCTAAAACCAGGAAGCACAATTTAAGGTACACTTGCATATTACACAACAAAGGTTTCCCCCCAAAAGCATACAAACCAAATATGTATAATAAAATATACAATATGCAAGTTTTAACTGCATCAGGGATGTTTGTCATTTAATGTATCCCTATAACAAATACTTTTGTTCTACACAGAATTATTCCCAAATTTGGTTTAATAAATCATTGTAGGAGTACTAGAAAATCATAGCAGAATGATTAGTTAGGGGTAAAAGGAATGGAACCATAGTAATTTGTATTCCCATGCAAATCCTGCCACATACAGTCCTTCCATACACCTGTTATGTGGACATGACCTTCTACATCTCTGTTTCCACATTATATATTCTTTGTGGTGATTAAATCAGATGATATGTTAAGTAATACTTTATGTCATGTTTGTAAAAATTAAATGAGACATATGTATCTTTTAATATATATTAAGTGTATATATTTTAGCAAAATGTTTAATTAAGAGTAAATACTACTCTTATAAAGGAAGACCAATTTGTGGTTTCTATGAGGGGTATTTCATATAAATATCAAGTTCCAATTACATGGAGACTTGAGCATAGGAGAAAAAAAAACTTACGTATATCTTTATCATTTTTAGGTATCTAAAAGTGTATGAGGCTGACAGTTTATTTCAATTTTAGTTTATTCCTTAAACTTGATCTTGAGGCCACGGGAAGATTGTCAGAGTTTAGTCAAACATAACTAATATCCTTGATCTAAAGGTTATTAAATACCACAGTGGCTCATCACTGTCTCAAGAGACATTTAAAATTGGATAGACAACTTTTGTCATGCAGGGATTCGGAGTTAACTGACCAGGATTGAGACAAGGGCAAGCTAGTGGCCCTGCTGTGATTTCTTCCTTCTGCTGATTCTGACTGACTAGTGTATGGTTTGGGTGCAATTACCTGGTATTTTTGTGACTTCACCTCACTTCTCAGCAGAAGAGAATATGGAATAATAATGTCCTCCCACTTCTAACCTCATAGGAATTATGAAAAGGAAGATGAGAGTTGAAATGACTTCATGAGAGGCCCTGGAGCCCTCTGGATGGGTGCCTTGGCAACATCGTGTCATACTATCGAAGGTTAATGTCAGCATTGACTCACAGCATTGACTACTGTTATTTAAAACTTAGCCGGTGGCACTGAAACAGCCACTTAGTCACGTGTAAAATCTCTTAACATTTAAAGATTTCACAGAAAAGACTTAAAAAAAAATCTGCACCTTTATGTGTTGTCTACACTGTGTTTATTTAATACTGTGTGTGTATTCAGGGTCAAAAAATACATTCACAGTTTTGCAAAATAGACACGCTTGATCATTTAACTACACATAACTAAAGTTCGCTGATAAGAGAAAAAGAACTTGCTTAGTATTTCCTAAATAAGAACTGAACATCAGACTTCTGTTTACCTACAGGGGAAAAAAAAATCACAAAAGAATGACTATATGCCAAGAATTAAGAAAAAAAAAAGACTATATGCCAGATAAATTACAAAAACTATACACCATTGAAACCCCTTAGAAAGCAGAGGATGCAAAGTGGTCCAACTGAGCTAAAATCCCGAAAGTTAATTTTCTTCCTAAGAAAAACATACCATCCATGAATACTTTTTTTTTTTTTTTTTTTAAGGCCAGGGCTGAATTTGAAACTGCCTCCTCTAGGCATATGGAGCTGGCGCCCTACTCCTTTGAGCAACAGGGGCTACCCCATGAATACTTTTATAAATGGAAGAGCAGCAAGAGGAAGGTGATCCACCCTAGGGAGGCAATGTAAAAACAGCTATGACTAGTTTATGACAGGTTGAATCCCAAGGAGCCCCAGGCACAGAATAAGTCTGTATATATGCATCAATTTGATTTGGGCTTTCTGTAAGTACATGAGATGAAATGCTGAAGACAGAAGAGCTGAAGGAAATACGTCGGTGGTGTTCCAGGTCTTTACTGAAAACACTGAAGCAACCTGACATAGGCCAAGTGCAAGGTAGCAATGTAGAAAGTCTCCTGGGTGTAAAAAGCAAAGCACAGGATTTAGAAGCAACCAAGCCTCCCCAGTGCTTCAAAAAGTTTACAGCTAAGCTCAAAAACAAGTTATCTCCCATTGTGGCGCTCATATCTTACTAAGTGGAAAGCCCTAGTTCACTCTAAATATTGGAAGCCTTGGTAAAGTGAGTCCAACTAAAGCTACCACAAACCTAAATTCAGCTCAGCTGTTAGTAATATTGACACCAGTGGTCTAACAGAAAGACTTGATCTTTTATAGAATATTACTTAATTTAGTCATTGCAGATAGATATATAGCTCTTCTTTCACCAGAAAAAAAATATTGTAATAAAAAAATTACAAGTGAAGAAACAAGAAAGTGTTACCCCTGGTTAAAAAAATTTTATTAATAGAAACAGACTCAAAATTGAGTTAAATGTTAAAATTATCAGATGGAAATTTTATAAAAAACAATGATACAGTCTTTAAAAGCATTTTGGGAAAGGTGGACAACCAGTGCAAGTATATAGGAAATTTCCCAAAAGAAATGTAAACTATTAAAGCAAAGCAAATAAAAAAGCTAAAGATGAAAAATGTAGGGGAAATGAAAAATTCCCTTAATGTGCTACACTGCTGGTAGGAATGCAAACTAATACGTTCCTTTTGGAAAGATGTTTGGAGATCATTTAGGGATCTAAAAATAGACCTGCCATTCAATCCTATAATTCCTCTACTACTTCCTTCTACCAGAAGACCAAAAATCACATTATAACAAATATATTTGTACCAGAATGTTTATTGCAGCCTAATTCATAATTGCTAAGTCATGGACGAAGCCCAAGTGCCCATCAACCCATGAATGGATCAATAAATTGTGGTATATGTACACCATGGAATATTATGCAGCTTTAAAAAAGATGGTGACTTTACCTCTTTCATATTTACATGGATGGAGCTGGACCATATTCTTCTTAGCAAAGTATCTTGAGAACGGAAGAAAAAGTATCCAATGTACTCAGCCCTACTATGAAAGCTATAACCCAATTATAGCCCAAGAAGAAGGGGAAAGGGGAGAGGGAGAGGATGGGAGAGGAGAGGAAGGGTGGAGGGAGGGTAATTGGTGGGACCACGCCTATGGTGCATCTTACAAGGGTACATGTGAAATTTACTAAATGTAGAATATAAATGTCTTAACACAATAATTAAGAAAATGCCCTGAAGGCTATGTTAACCAGTTTAATGAAAATATTTCAAATTGTATATAAATCCAGCACATGTACCCCATGATTGCATTAATGTACACAGCTATGGTTTAATAAAAAAGAAAGAGAGAAAGCCTGTGAACAGTCCTGGTTACTGCTCTGAGAGGCAGGTGGTGGCTGGTCTCTAGAACCTGAAGGTGGTAATTAATAATATTAATACATAAGAAGAAAAAAAGAGTCAGCTGATCAAAATAAAGCATCTGAAACCAATGGAACAATATTAAATGGTTATATATATATGTGTGTGTATACATATATACATACATATAGTGTATTAGAAATAAATGCAAGAAAAAATGAAGAAATAGCAACATTGATAATTTTCAAAATTATTTAAAGGAATAAATTCACAAATAATGGTAAGTGAACAAAGTAGGACAAATACAAAGGAAAAGGGCACCTTGGCACATCATAGCCAACCTTCAGAAAACTGAAGATAAAGAGAAATTTGAAAAAAAAAAAGACTGCAAGACAAAAAGAACATATTACATATAGGGAACAAAGATTTGAGTGATTGCTATCTCCTTTTCAGATGTAGTAGAGAACAGAAGAAAAATAAATGACATCTCTAAATTGATAAAAATTTTTCTAACCCAAAATTCTGTATCCAGAAAAAATACCTTTATTTTTTAATATGAAATGAAGCCAAATGAAAACATATTTTAAAAAAGAGCTGACATTTGTCTCCAGTAGACCTGTACTACAAGAAATGCCCAAAGGAAATATTTACAGACGTAAATCTGAAGCTGTGGGAAGTAATGAAGAGAACCAGTAAATATACAACATATTTCTTATTCTCTCTACCTTTGTCACTATCTATCTACCTATGTATCTATGTGTCATCTCTATGTCTATCAATCTATCTATACATACATGCTTATATCTATGTATAGATAAATACATGTAGACACATGCATATTTGCATACATACAGAGATATTTATATTTATACTTCCAAACTGGCTGTTTAGAGCAAAAATAACACATAATATTATTTATATACAAATATAAATAATATCTAGGACAATGAAAGTGTACATGGTTGGAAAAGGAATTTGTGCATGGGTTGGGTGGTGCCTGGAGATGTCTTGTCAGATGTGATGCCATAAACCATGCTAATTTGAGAATCGCCAAGCAGGGAAGAGTTTTCTACATGAATGGTCACATGTACAGTGAAAATATCACAATGAAAAACTAATGGCTTTCATCTTTGAGGTTGTCTCACCTTGGAAAGATGGCCATTCTACCTAGGAAACTTTCTCCCTAAATTCTAAGAAGAAACAAAGTTGAAAGGCAAATGGCCCCAGAACAGGGGTCTCAGAGTAGCCAATTTCAGCCAATGAAGGCTCTGCTCACACTTGAATCTTTGAGAGCTCAGCCTTTACTAGACAGAGTTTTCCAGATTTCTGTGCTTGTGGAGGGTCGCAGGCTGCAGAGAAGGAGCTGTGGTGGATTTCATGCTCACTCCAGAGTACCAGGGATTGCTGGATATGGAATATGTGGCCCTGGCCCTCTCTGCTGAGTGGACACAGTGGGATTCATCACAAGCGAACCTCTACAGAGATGAAGGCAGGAGAAATGTGGCAGCCTGGTCTCCCTAGGTGGTGAGATACCAACTAAAATCAGAGATCTTCCTTCAGTTGAAGAGCTGCCAGAAAAAGAGCCTGAACACAAACCATGCTACCTAGTGCAGAAAGATACTGCCTAGATTCCAACATGTGCAGAAGCTAGTGAACAGCAGATTATAGAAAGCAGAAAACTACCACAGCAGGGAGGTGGCCATGTTGCCATGAATTAGGAGAGCGTTGCTCAGAGTTTGGGACTGACTAAACACATACGAATTCGCACTGGAGAGAACCCTATGAATGGGAAGCCTGTGGGAAGACCCTTGTTGGTAGTTCTGCCCCTGTTATTCATCAGAGTCCACACTGGTGAGAAGCCATAGGAAAGTGAAGAAAGTGGGGAGGACTTCAGACAAAGTTCAGACCTTATCAAACACCAGTGAACCCACACTGGGGAGAAGCCTTACAAGTGTGATGACTGTGGGAAGACTCTCAGCCAAAGCTGCAACCTCCTTGAACATCACAAAATTCACACCAGGAAAAAGCCATACCAGGGCAAATGTGCAGCAAAGCCGTAGGTGGAAGTCAGAGGACCCCTGGCAATAAATTTGTTCAGAATCTTGAGCGTGGAGAGGTCTGGGAAAGTCAAGGTAGGATAGAAAGGCAATGGGAAAATATTGAAGCTCTTATGACCTTTAAATGTAATGAGTGTGAGAGAGAAGTCTCACTTAGAATAGAAGCCACACCGATGATATTGGACATCACAGAATCCACACCATTGAGAAACCCTATTAGTGTAATGAGTGTGAAAAAGGCTTCACCTGAACGTCATACCTGTTTAACATCAGAGAAGCCATGTAGGGAAAAGAATTCTGTTCCTGGCACCTGCTGTACATGGTAAATTTTGTGGTCATGTGTCATTGAAATGAAGCCACTTCTGGGGCTCTTACTGCCTATGGAAGTTGTGGGCTGGGGCTTATTTACCACTGCACATCATCAGGTATTATAAAATACAGTCTGGCTGAGATAAATTTTCTTCTACATTCTAGAAAGTGACTTGGAAATAATTTCATAGGATATTATAGGAGAATTGTAGAGGTAAGACCTGAAATGGTTTGGTCTTGACCATGGGACTCAAATGAACTTCATGGCAAATTGCCCTCTGACAACACTTGATGATATCTCCTGGTTGGATGGCTCTGCTTTGGGGGTCTGCTGCTCTGACCATTCATGTTGCCTATAATGAGTTCATCATGAATTGGTCAGATTCATGAGGTCCTTTACCCCCACACTCCCCCAGGGTGCTAAGCAACATGTAGTAGATACCAGTAAAATTATGTAATGTTTTCAAGATTTCTGAGATATTTCCAACTTTTGCTGTTTGTGTTTGTATCTAAGACTATGAGGGTCTAGATTCTGTATTTATGTATTTATGAAATACATATTGTCAGAATTGGGGTGGGGGAATCTGTATTTCTTCACCAAGATAGTACATATAGTAAGAACTAAACAGCTTATTTATTATTAGGACATGAGACTGCTTCATCCATAGAACTACATTCTTTAGTCAATGTTAATTATGTTAATATACATTAATTTTGCTACTCTTTAGGGGGGGAGTCTTTCACATTCAGGTAAACAAAAATTAATTTATCAAGTAAGAAGAAAAGTGTAAATGGCTGAAATGTTTTTTGTATAGAAGGGGTAATAAAATAGGAAAATGTATTTTACCAAGAAAGGTGTAAGGAAAGGTGTTACAGACAAACAAAGAACAGATGGGACAAATACAAAACAAACATCAAAATGTTTGAGACAAATTTAACTGTGCCTAAAACTATGTTAAATACTAAGGTCATCATTGCTCCAGTTAAAAGTCAGATCTTGACAGACTGAATAAAAAAGCAATACCCAATTATATGCTGTCTACAGTAAGTACAGTTAAAAATGAAGACATAGACAGATTGAAAATAATAGGGTGAAAAAATACGTACAATGAGTGTACTAAACCTAACCAATCATCAAGATAGAAAATGCTACCAGAAATAAAAGGGGGGCCTCCACACTGAAGAAAGGGAACATTAATTAATGAAAGATAGATATCATAATCGTTCGTTCACCTTTGCCTTATTTTTTATTTTTATTTTTATTATTATTATTTTTTAATTGTTGGGGATTCATTGAGGGTACAAGAAACCATGTTACACTGGTTGCATTTGTTGGGTAAAGTCCCTCTTACAATCGTGTTTTGCCCCCAAAAGGTGTGGCACACACCAAGGCCCCAAGATCCCACCCCCCTCGCTCCTTCCCTCTCTCTGCTCTTCCTTTCCCCACCCTTCCCTCATTCTTTCTCTCTCTGCTCTCCCCGTCCCGCACCCCCACCGGGTGCCGTTTTTTTTTAATCACAAAGCAAAACTGATGAAGCTAAAGAAAAACATAAGCAAATCCACAATTTTACCTAGGGATCTTAACATGATCTTTTGTAACTGATAAGATAAATACAAAAATGGAAGTAAAGATACAGGGAATTT
>CAUYRH010094574.1:0-10986 GCA_963574655.1 Perodicticus potto
AAATATTTTGAAAGATTATGGCAAAAGCCCCTTAAGGTAAACTCTGTGCAGCTGACAATTGAGATATATTCTTTCTGTAAGAGATCCTTGGATTTTGTAGTGACTAGGGGATGGTAGACTACATTATGAGTGATACACAAAATAAATAGTAAAAAGTTAAGGAATCACAACTTAAGACTTAATGTCTTTAGTTTTGTCCATTCAAATCAACAGATAGCCACAGCTGTTACATTAGAAAAGCTTCTCTGGACCGCAAGTGTTTGCTTGAGCTTTATTTATGACTTACTGAACATTCTAAAATAACTACTTTCCTAACAGCACCTTGCCTTTATTTACATATTATGTATTTTCTCACCTTTAAATTGTCATGGAAGTTCCTTATCAGGGTCTTCTTCATAGTAAATATGCAAACTGAAACATTAACCCCCAATTACTTAGCATCATAGAAGAAATATGCTTTGTATATAGTAGATTTTTCTAAATAACTTAAATCTTTCCACTTTCACTTCCAAGATCTTTTTTAAAACTATTTTTCTGAAATCCATTTTAAATGTTTTAAACATATTCCTGATTTCTTAAGCTAGGAGTTTAAACTCTCCTTGCTGAGATAGGGCCAATCACTTACCTGTAATGTAGAAACAATCACGTTTTCTTCAACTTTTTTATTTTATTTGACTACCAAACTGCAAAATTACCTTCGTCACTCACTGGTGTGGTCATTGTACTGGCTCAGGTAGTCCCGTTCCCCACATCCCTTTCAGTCTCCTGAATAGTATTTATTTATTATTGGCACTGAATCTCACTCACCAAACTTGTTTGGAGTTATATGCTAGATTGGGTTTTATTAAGGCTCCAAACGAGGGTGTGAGAAGTAAAATTCTTCACTTTTCAGCAGATTTTTGTTGTGGTCATATCAGGCATTTGGTTTTCTGATCTGGAATATGGGGATGTGACCTCCAAGGGATGATTGTGAAAGGCAATAAGGAAAAGCATATGAAACAGATCTGTAGGGTGCCACCACAAGATGCCACCCCAGTGTGCCTCCATGGGCACAACAGCTACAGGTGCCACTGCTTTTGGTATTCAAAGACACCCCTGCTTCCCCTTAGGCAGCGTGGAGAGGGCATGTTTCTCCTTAGAATAACAGCTGCCAGAGTAATTCTAGTAGACCTTGGGTTATATTTATGGAATTAGTTTATAGTTACATCAATTAAAGGGAACAGAGAAGAATTGAAACTTTTTCCATCTGAGTTATTCTGATTTTAAATAAGAAGTATCACTTCGAGTCAAAAAATGTTCATTGTTTTTGACTTAGTAATCTCCCTTCTAGAATTTAACCCTGAAGAAATAATCATGCATAAGAACAAATATTTATCCATAAACATATTTTCATTACACTTTCATTCTTTTTTTACATCAGTCAAAGAAGCCTTTGTTCCAGAAAATAGATTGCACCAAGATGGTCAGATATTGGTTTGAATTTATATAACTGTTAGGGGATGCCTTTCTTTATGAGCAGTTCCCAAAGATTTGTTGTATACCTAAATCTTTGATAGTTATCACCAAATTAAGGGTAATGTATTTGAAGGGGTCAAAATCGCACACAAACATTAGCAGATAGCAGTGCTGGATATGGTTTAGACTGTGTGTTTTAGATCTTAGAGACTCAAACTCATCCTTGATTCTACCTGTATATATCCCATACTATTTTATACATGAGTAAAATGCTGTGTCAGCCCAGATCCTCTGAGAGCAGGCATTAAGACAGAACTAGTAGTCTAAGAGAGTTATTGTAGGAAAAGCCTGTGAATGATAAAAGGGAAAGAGAGCAGGAGTAGACAATTAAAAAAAAGTCCAAGTGATCCTGTATGATTTTCTGCAATCTGGATTGTGTTGACTGCATCCTAGTGGTGTTATTTAATGTGTCCCTCTGACCCCTAGGTATCACATGTAGAGGCTTGTTCACGTGAGAATTTAATTTGTTCCTTCCTACCTTCTGTCCATCCATCCATCTGTCCTTCTGGTTTGCAAAACTTATTAATAGGTAGTGGTATGTGCTTCCATCCGGAGGCAAATAACATCTGGTTATCTCTTTTTTGTATGTGATGTTAGCAGCTGTTGATGATCATTATGCTAGATCCATTAATTCATTAGAAGTTTCAAAATGCTAACATTCTGGTTATCCTAGTCTTTACTTACTAGCTGGCATACTTTTTATTTTTTATTTTTTTTTGCAGTTTTTGGCCGGGGCTGGGTTTGTGGCATATGGGGCCGACGCTCTACTCCTTTGAGCCACAGGCACCGCCCTAGCTGGCATACTTTTGTACAGAGAAATCTCTCTTCATTAGCTATTTGGTTGCTTTGAGATTCAGTATAAATAGGAAAGATAGGATGAATGCTAGATTCTTTCCTTTGTTTATCATTTTCAAAATGATAAGTTGGTTCGCTAGCATTTTCCAAAGGTAGCCAATGAGAATTTTTGTGTTTGTTTAGGATTATTATGAATTCATGGAGTTAAGCCATTGCAGTTGTTATCTTTGATACTCAAATTATTCTGTCTTTGGCTACTGAGAGTATATATAGGTAGGTTCCTGAGTCTTATTGACATAATTCTAGGAGTTTTTGACAGCCTCCTTGCTTTCTAGTATAACTTAATATTCCAGGCTTATTTTATACCTCTTCCTCAGATTTGAAATAGGTAAAGCCATGGTTTATTGTAGTGGGAATTGAATTTTTAGAAACCACAATCTGGGTGTTCAGAGTGTTCACTGCTACTGGTTAAGTTATTTTTTTTTCTAGGCCTTTTCATTTACCAGAAATGTTACTTTTTTAAAAATATAGACTATATCCAGAGACCAATAATTTCAATGCACATTTAGCACCATAGGGTTATTACTTCATCTCATAGTTCTTTACACTTCAATTTCCTTATCCCCAGGCCAAAAATCCTGAATCTCAACAACACCTACCTGATTACTCAATTGTTTTATCCCATGCTACATACTTAACAGCTTCAATATAACAACAATAATACTACAACCAACCAAATGATTATTGAGAGAAATGTTTGCAGCTTTTTTATCTTTAGGGTATATACCATTAGAAATGAACCATCAAATACTGAGTTTTAGATTTGTTTTTTTTGTTTGTTTTTTTTTGTAGAGACAGAGTCTCACTTTATCGCCCTCGGTAGAGTGCCGTGGCGTCTCACTACTCACAGCAACCTCCAACTCGTGGGCTTAGGCGATTCTCTTGCGTCAGCCTCCCAAGTAGCTGGGACCACAGGCACCCACCACGATGCCCAGCTATTTTTTTGTTGTTGTTGCAGTTCAGCCGGGTCTGGGTTTGAACCCGCCACCCTCTGTATATGGGGCCGGTGCCTTACTGACTGAGCCATAGGCGCCGCCCAAAATACTGAGTTTTAAATTCACTTGGAATAGTTCCTCTTATCAACCACTTGTATACAAATCTACACATCATTTATATGATTTTATTAGTCTTTTCCCTGATGCCATTCTTATTTTCTTTTACTCTATTATTCTAACTAGCATTTTCTCCCTTATATTATGTTTATCTGTAGTCTACTTCATTTTTTTGTAACAAGATCCATTAATTACAAAGATAAGTATTAAGATAGCAATTTAAATAAATGTCACTTTAAAAATAAATGTATGCATACATAATTTCCTTACACTGTAGCTTAGAGTTCCTAGAAGCAATGGCACCCAAGTTACAGTGAGCACTCCTGGAGCCTGGATCTTTGTTTCTAATACTATTCTCCAATAAAAGGGACCACAGCTCATTGGCGAAATGGCTGATTCTAAGTTTGGGGCAGGAGTATTCTGTTGTACCAGAAAGTAAAGAATTATACACACACACACACACACACACACACACACACACACAAAATGATGGGAATATGTCAAAGGGGCACAGGAGCCAACTAACTGAAAGACCTTTCAATGACAACAGCTGGAACAATTTGAGTAACAAAATAAATATCATAGTATCAAATTCTAATCCAAAGTATAAAATAAGTATTTGTGAGTCCATACTGATATAAATAAATGATTTGATAAATAAATGGGGAGGAGAGACAAATACCCAGAGCAGAAGAATTCCAAATATCATATGTAGATACCCCACCCTTCTGAAAGTGGAACATACTCTCCACTGCTTAAGTGTGGGCTATGCATAGCCTTCTTTCCATAGAGTATATTATGGAAAAGGGGAAAAGGAGTAACTTTATGGTGGAGAAACTTGACAAACACTGCGTTAGCCAGGTGATCTGATCAAGGTCAACATCAGTGGTTAATTGTGCTGATAGCATGCACCATTAATAAAATATTGATAAACAACACTTTCTCAACTTTTCTGGTATTATATTGAGTTTTAAATACTCTCTTCCGAAAGCTTTTATTTAGAGGTTTTACTTACCTGTTCACGGCTGTGTTGGAGCCAATGAATAAAGTATAAGGCATGGTTTCTACCTTTGGGTAGGAATCAGGGAGGGAAACAAGATGTACCAAGCACGTAATCCAGTTATACATCAAAGGAAGTGATTATATGAGGGTTTCAAGTTGAGAAAAGCCACTGAGGCCTGGTTTACCCAGGGAAAGTTTTCAGGAAAACATACTCTTCTTATACTATCAAGATGTCTGGAAGAGGAATACAATGGGGATTGATTAAGAGCCTCAAAAAATTCTCTAAATATGATTGTCACTAGAAAACAAGATATACATTTTAGAATTATTACATCTCATTTCTGTTAACCAACCTGAAATGCAAGACAACTAAACTGGTCATTTTGATATCCCTTATGATGGATGATAAAATTGATGCCTTAATTAGTCACAATGTGATAAAAATTTATTAGAAAGATAGCAAGATCATTGGATTTTGTGTGATGTCCTATATTCATTTGATGTGTTAAATCTTGGATGTCTGGCATTTAGATGTTAACACGTTCCTCCCTTTTTAACCCCGTCAGGACTGTCTGCTGCCAAACTCCTGTCTGAACATGAAGTTAACGTTTTGGTTTTGGAAGCTCGCGACAGAGTTGGCGGTAGAACATACACTGTGAGGGTAAGTGATGTTAATACTTACATATAACCTCTCACTCAAACTACAAGTGATGCCATTGGAAGTCACAGGGCTAGAGACAATCTAGGCAAGTAACCCATTTGTCCTCCATAGCTCTAAAGTACTCCATCAAATAAATGTCCATTCTCTTCACCAATATGAAATAAAAAGTGATATAGCCTCTGACATTCAGCAAGTAGCTCACATTGTAGTGAAGACAACAAATGTGAAGAAATAACTTTAATACAGTATCATAATTCCATACTAGAGATCTAAATCAAGTGTGTAGTATCTCAGATGGGGTTAAAGTTTGGCTGGACTAGAATTGACTATATACCCACAACACACACATCCATATGCACAGAGACACACACATTTGCTATAGATTCCATATTTATCCAGAGATATACAACTTAATAGAAGTGTGATGGCTACATGAAGCAAGACCAAACACAGCTTATTTTTGTGCAACTTTTGCGCTTGGCCCTTGTTCCCTAAGAGGTAAGCTGTTGCCAGAGACACTCTTTGCTTAGGTTGGGTCTGGCTATGTAGGAGAAGGAAGCCCAGTTCTTGTTACATCACTGCCTTTTTAGACTTTTATGCTTTTTCCATTCTGGAAAAATGCATGTTCACTATTATTTACGACTATTTAAAGGAATGGTTGCAGGCGTTTGAATCTGTGAGAGCTGATGAAAGTACATAAGGAGATTATGAAGTGTGAGAAGGAAACAGGGGCAAAGATAGAATTTTGGGGAACATGCAGATAAAAACCGGGCCAGGAACAAAGGCAGAGGAGCCAGAGAGAAGCAGTAGAGGCAGAGGAGGACCAGACTAGAGAAGAGCTTTGCAAGTCACTGAACAGAAGAAGATGGGATGCTCAACAGTCAAATGACATAGGATAAAGGCAGAAAAGAGACCCTTATGCTTGGCAGTTAGAAGGTCCTTAATGAGACTGTTAGAGCACACAAATAGAGTATTAAAAGCTGGGGATTATCAGTAAGGACAAAACCAGACCGAGGAAGTGACTGGAAAGAAAGGAAGCATCTATCTAACCAGAAGTTGTTTCAGTGAAACTAATAACAGAATGGTGTAGGCGAAGGTAATAACAGAATGGTTTAAGCAATGCAAACATTTATTTCACAGTAGTTTGGGGGTAGGTAGTCCAGGCTGGTGCAGGAGTTCAGTTTTGTTATTAAAGCTTCAGGCTCTTGCCATCTTTCTGCTCTCCCTTTCTTTTCATATTGGCTTATTGCCTTGTGGTAACAGAATGGGTGTTGTGATTCTAAGTGTCAAGTTCTCATTCAAGGCAAGGAGAGTGGAGGGACAATCCCAGCCTTGTCTGCAACAAAGAGTTCCCTTTGCCAAAAGACCCCAGTGACATTTGCTTTAATCTCATTGGCTAGAGTTGGATCACATGGTCACCCTCAGCTGCTAGGGAGCCTGAAAAAGCAAATATTTAACATTTCCAGGATACATAATAGAAGCAGACATGGGAGAGAAAAGATGAACAGACACTGGAATAACCAATAGACAACATCTGACCTAGGACATTGCAGGAGCTCTTTCAGTCACACTATGCCATGTTACCCTTCTGTCATTGCTTCCTACTATTTTAAATATACAGGGACGTATCATAGGCCTATTTCCACTTTGTTCAGCTTTAAGAATGCTCACAGCCTTGGAGGCGCCTGTGGCTCATTGAGTAGGGCGCCGGCCCTATATACCGAAAGTGGCGGGTTCAAACCCAGCCTCGGCCGAACTGCAAAACAGAGAAATAGCTGGGCATTGTGGCAGGTGCCTATAGTCCCAGCTACTTGGGAGGCTGAGGCAAGAGAATCACCTAAGCCCAGGAGTTGGAGGTTGCTGTGAGCTGTGTGACGCCACGGCACTCTACCGAGGGTGATAAAGTGAGACTCTGTCTCTATTAAAAAAAAAAAAAAAAAAGAATGCTTACAGCCTTGCTACTCAAAGTATGATCTGGGGGTCAGCAACCTCAGAGTCAACTGGGAGGTCAATAGAGATGCAAAATCTCAGGACCTGTTCTAGACCTCTGAATCTGAACCTGCATTTTAACAAGATCCCCAGAGGACACTACACAAGTGCTACTCTATCTTTGCTTGATTGCCTTAAATTAACATCAATCTAGATTAAATTAATTTGGGGGATTTCTGAGTATTCCCTTCGATGTAGTCCACTGGGAGGCTATTGGCCTGGGAGTGATGAGCTTAGGATTCTAGTCTCTATACTGGCCCAACATGCTGTTTTGGGTAAGTTATGTTAGTACTTTATATCTCTGCATTCTCATCTGGGCAATAAGATACATTCTAAATGCCCTTGAAGATATTCCCCTTCTATCTTCAAATTCTAAATGAGGCAGTCTGTTGTAGTGCAAATGAAGGGTTGCATATTCTGTCAGTATGTTCTTATTAGATAGGATTCTTCTGTCATTTTCTGAAAACTACTCCTTCATTTTGGAGATAGTTATTAAGTTGTCCCTCAGCCCTACTTTCCTTATCTGTAAAACCTCTTGGTTATTAAATAGGAGCATCAGTCATGTTGCAGATTTTCAGTTAAGAACAAGTTACTTTGTGTAAGGGAAATGAGAATTCCAACATGCTTATTCCCATCTATGTTATTGGCCTGGGCTGTTGTGCCATGCTGTATCATTTATAGGTCTCAGTGCCATACAGGAACTATTATTGTATTTTTGGCATGATTTTACACCACCTTTAGGTATGTGAGAAGGGAATCTCTGAAATACTTAGAAATACTGAATACTAAGTAGAATTTAGCATTTATAATTCAAATGACTAGAGGGAAAAAAAGCCTTTTTTTTTTTTCCTATATGGGAATGGTCTGAAGAAAAACAATTGTGAATTTAGATAGAATTAAATATCAGGATTCAACCCAGATACCACAGAGTACCTCAGAGTGAAATACGTTGGTCCCATCTCATGTTCTGCTCAGCGTTCAGCTTCAAGCCCTTCCCTTTTTTTTTTTTTTTGTAGAGACAGAGTCTCATTTTATTGCCCTCGGTAGAGTGCCGTGGCGTCACACAGCTCACAGCAACCTCCAACTGCTGGGCTTAGGCGATTCTCTTGCCTCAGCCTCCCGAGTAGCTGGGACTACAGGTGCCTGCCACAATGCCTGGCTATTTTTTGTTGCAGTTCGGCCGAGGCCGGGTTTGAACCTGCCACCTTCGGTATATGGGGCCTGCGCCCTACCCGATGAGCCATAGGCGCCGCCCGGGAAAAAAGAGCTTTAAGAAGCAGGGATGAAAATGGTTATTTAATAAGAAACTGAAATTGAATACTACTCAGAATTGCTTTCTTTTTTTTTTTAATTTTTTTTTAATTTTGCTTTTAATTTCAGCTGGCTTTCACTCTTCTTAGTTTGAGTACTGTGGCATCATATCTCACAGCAACCTCAAACTCTTGGGCTCAAGCAATCCTCTTGCCTCAGTCTTCCAAGTAGCTGGGACTATAGAGGCCCACCACAATGCCCAGCAATTAGTTGTTTTTTTTTTAGAGATAGGGTCTCACTCTTGCTCAAGCTGGTCTTGAACTCATAAGCTCAAGCAATCTACCTGCCTCAGCCTCTCAGAGTGCTAGGATTACAGGTGTGAGCTACCATGCCCTGCCGCTACTTAAAATTTTTATTTTTACTTTTTTATGCCCTGAGTAGAGTGCTGTAGCATCACAGCTCACAGCGACCTCAGATTCTTGGGCTTAAGCGATTCTCTTGCCTCAGCCTCCCCAGTAGCTGGGACTGCAGGTGCCTACCACAATGCCCAGCTATTTTTAGAGGGGGGTCTCACTCTAGCTGATTTTGAACCTTCAGAATTGCTTTCTAATAGCATAATCAATTATGATGATTTTGGGAGGAGATGTCATAAAGTCTGCTCTGGGTCTTTAGGTACTGAAATGTCAAATTTGATATTGTCACCAGGTAGCTGTTCAGATAGATCTCTCATTAGTTCAGAATATCCCACTTTTTTCTAATGTGATTCATGTGTATTTCTTCAGAATCAAATACATGAAGTTGAAATGCCTTCAGGGCCACCACAGGCTTCGTGTATTTGTCTCCTAATATAGTTGCATGTTTGTAGCATCTTCAAAGGCTGCGTAGTGAGATCTTAATCAAGATCCTAAAGACCGTGGTGCAGTGTAATGGAATACAGTATTACACCTCTGGTATCTTCATGGCACACTTCTTCGTAAAGAAATATTTGTAAAATGTCTCACTGTCTTTATTGCTCTGTTTAGGAATATTTGCTTTAAAGATAGTGTCATTGTTCTAAAGACATCATGTTTGAATACTCCAGGGAGTCTCCTTGCAGTCTTTGTAAAAGCCTAGAAATTTATTGGAGTGCTGACTGTAGTTTTGTTTTTCATATTTTATTTTATTTTATTTTATTTTTGAGACAGAGCCTCAAGCTGTCACCCTGGATAGAGTGCTGTGGCATCACAGCTTACAGCAACCTCCAATTCCTGGGCTCAAGTGAGTCTCCTGCCTCCGCCTACCAAGTAGCTGGGACTACAGGCCCCCACCACAACGCCCGGCCATTTTTTGGTTGCAGCCGTTATTGTTGTTTGGCAGGCCCAGGCTGGATTTGAACCCGTCAACTCAGGTGTACGTGGCTGGCGCCTTAGCCTGTTGAGCCACAGGCACTGAGCCTATTTTTCATATTTTAAAATGGATGTTGGACACTAGAAGAGATTTGGATGTTACCAACGGTTAGTAAAAGAGAACATAAGGATTAAATGAGAGACAAGTTAAAGAAGTCAAAGAAGCCCTTCATTTCTGATACTACGGCAGAATGAAAACCCTGAATAACTCCCCAATGAAATAAGTAAAATGCTGAGTAAAATAATGAGTGTTTATCTGACATAGAAGTTAGAAATTAAGGCTCGGCGCCTATGGCTCAAGTGGCTAAGGCGCCAGCCACGTACACCTGAGCTGGCGGGTTCGAATCCAGCCCGGGCTCGCCAAACAACAATGACGACTGCAACCAAAAAATGGCCGGGCGTTGTGGCGGGCGCCTGTAGTCCCAGCTACTTGGGAGGAGGAGGCAGGAGACTCGCTGGAGCCCAGGAATTGGAGGTTGCTGTGAGCTGTGATGCCACAGCACTCTATCCAGGGCGACAGCTTGAGGCTCTGTCTCAAAAAAAAAAAAAAAGAAGTTAGAAATTGCAGATCTCTTGGATCTTGAACAGGCATGTCAAACTTTATTTGTAGCACATCCAACTTCTGATCTTCTTCATCGAGACTGCTACAAATGAACAACCCAGAGTCAAAAATTATAAAACATACAAGCAAACAAGGCACCAAAAGAGAATAAGCAGAAAGAATGATTCAGAAAAATTTTTATAATAGTTGAATTATATACAGAACATAAAATTACTATTTAATATGTTTTAAAGAAAAGAAATGCTTAAAACTAGGAGCAGGGCGAAATAAACTAAAAAAATCAAGTAAATCAAAAAATACTTTCTAAAAATGAAAATACACCAATTAAAATTTTATAAACTGACCTCCTAGGCTTGGCCTCCCCCGGCGCAGCGCACTCCATGCCGCCCGCAGCCTGACACGCCGCGCGGCCCCCCAGTCTCCCACGGTCGCCTCCCCTAGGCATGGCACAGGGCCTCGCCTCACTATGGCAGCAGCACGGCACAGCATGCTGGACTTCATGCTCGGCGCCAAAGCTGATGGCGAAACCATTCTGAAAGGCCTCCAGTCCATTTTCCAGGAGCAAGGGATGGCGGAATCGGTGCATACCTGGCAGGACCATGGTTATTTAGCAACCTACACAAACAAAAATGGCAGCTTTGCCAATTTGAGAATTTACCCACATGGATTGGTGCTGCTGGACCTTCAGAGTTATGACAGTGATGCCAGAGCAAA
>CAUYRH010094578.1:0-56795 GCA_963574655.1 Perodicticus potto
TCTGAGATCTTTTCATCAAACTGTTTAACACAGCCTTCATGGCATTTTCTTAGTTACTGTATGAAGGCATTTGTATACTGCATTCATTAAGTTCCGCCTGTGCCCTTCCAAGATGCACTGTAGATGTGGCCCCACCAATTACCTCTCATCTTTGTTCTTTTGGCTTCTCAGGTTTGATTTAATTTCATTTCTTTGGGATCTGCAGATTGATGAAAATCTTACCTCTTCTCCAAGCCTGCTTGAGCCCCAGACTGTAGCCTGGGTGGGCCACGCGAGAGCAGGCAGAGCCTGCAGCCACAGCCAAGAGAGAGGCGTTATTTACATATTTATTAGAAATTCTGTCCTGCTGGCAAGAGACGCTCACTTCTGACTTTAATTCCGATAAGTAAACAACCCCATTGGCAAGGAAGAGGGGGGAAAACAAACCAGAGTAGTTTGCACAAGATAATACAGTAAAGCAGAAAAATAGCCGTAATGCAAAACCATTTGCTGTGCAAAGCAAAAGAGAGAGAGAGAGAGAGAAAATCCATCTCCAAAGCCTAGCTTAGGTTAAATACTCCAAAAGAAATAATTACTAAGTAATTCAATTATATTTGGTATCGTTTGCCTCACAGGCCAGTGGAATGACAATTAATCCCGGGGTGTCTTTCTTTTTTTCTTTTTTTAATACTTTGTGGTTTGTTCCTAATTGCCCTCCAGCAGTTAACTGCACTCAGCAATCCTCTGGCTGATTGTGTCTCTCTTCCCTTTCTCATCCATTCTGGCCTGATAATGCCCCACACTAGGGAGCTGTTCTGCTGAGTTCAACCTTCTCTGACCCCTCTCTCAAACTGTCCAGCATCCTAACATTTTTGCTTAGGTGCCCTCCTGCTTCCTCTTAATTCTATTGCATTGTGAGAATTGCAACAGTGGGAGAGTTTAACATCCCAGGCTCTCTCCTAACATCCAAAATTGAGCCAACATCATCATCCCTGTGACAACACAATGAATTAAATCCTTCTCGGCATCGCATGTCTAGCTATCCCCAGAAAAAAAAATTACATTTTAGGAACATTAAATGGGCTGACTTTAATCCACAATAGCAAAGGAAGCAAGAGATACAGCTTAAATCCTGCCTGATGTTCTGACCTGAACTTACTCTGTTGATAAAAATCACACTGAATTCTTTGCATTTCTATAGCTTCTTTCAGTCAGGGATTGCAAGGTACTTTACACATAGCAATAAGCTCCACAGCCTTTCTTTGAGGCTGCTTCTCAGCTCCAAGAAGGGTTCATGCATCAGAAAACTACAAAATGATGGACAGAAAGGGACTGGGCCAGGCACCTCCCCAGTTGGCCAGGATGGAGAAGTGAGAATGTAGGCATTTGGGCTGCAGCACTCAACCCCAACAATAAAGAAAGTCATTGTGCTTATAAACCACACATGTACAAAAGCAAAGGAGTGTGAGATGAGGGTTGTGCATTGTTCTTTAATGATCCAGTTGGTTAAAGGGCATGTGAACCTCACAACTTAAAGAGGAAAAATTATTTCTGCTATTAAACACACATCTATTCCCTCATAGTGATCTTTAAGTTCATTAAAGAGATAGGTCCTCAACAACAGAATGCTGCCAATATATTTTCACTAAATATAGAAATAAAAAAGAGGTGTGTTATAGACGAATTAGTTTATAGGACCAAGAAAATGTCAGTGGATGCTAAGTAAACCTGTGTTCACTGATAATAGCTGTAGTTAATTTAGTGCCTGTTATGGGGCAAGTGCTGTGCTCAGCCCTTTCTACACATTAACTTAATACTTGAGGCAACACTACACAAGTATGGATTCCATTTGACCCTCACATCCATACTGAGCACTCTTGAACGTGACAGGGGATGTAGAATATACACCTGGGAGTACTTGGGGTGAAAGAAGAAAGTGGGAGAGGGGAGTGGTTGGGAGGCTGGTTAAGAAATTTGGCTTAATCCTAGACACAGAGTGACTCTTGTTCTTAGAAGAAAATTTTGCGGGATCTTCAAGCTCCCATACGTTTAACAAAAGAGAGCCAGCGTCATGTGGTGGTTATGAGTGTGGCACTAAGCTGGACTGTTCAAGTCTGGCTTCCTGGTCTGCCTCTTTGTAGTTGTTCCGTCGTGGCTCTGATGTGTCTTCCTCTCATCTATAAAATGCGAGTAATGGTTACTATCTCCGAGGGTCTGGTAGGGGCCCCACACAAACCCTCCTCTTCCCTCTCCTCTCTCGGAACAGAAGACCACAAAGGGCCTAGCTATCCCCACCCCAAACTTTGTACTGAAAGACCCTAGCCCTCCAGAATCCTCCAAAAGGCAGTGGAATTTTCCACCCCTTACCAACTGCCTTCAGCATGGACACCATCCTTGGTCCTGCCCAGGAGGGTCTCTATTCTCTCATGAAGCCTGCCCTGAACCTCTCTGTTCTCTGGTCTCCTCTCTGGGTTCACATCAACTTTCAGTAAGGATTGCGTTCATACATGTAACCCACTGAGAATAGTGCTCAGTCATCAGTATATGAGTATTAATATGATTTATAATTACTTTACAAAGGCCTCTAGGGGAGGTTCGTCTACTAGTCAGCATGTCTTCTTTTCCATCAGAGTGAGCAAGTGAGAAGAGCTATAGAAAGAGTGTGAGCGAGACAGAAGTCACAGTCTTTTATTACTCATCTGGAAAGTGTCAGCCTGTCGATTTTTCTATATTCTGTCTGTTCCAATGAATGCTAGGTCCATTCCACACACAGGGGCAGGAATTATACTAAGATGTGACTACTGGGACAGGAATCATTCATTGGACGTCATTAAGAAGCAACATCTCTCTCTCTCCCTTTCTGCTTCTCTTTCTCAATTCTTATCTATCTACATCTATATACCCATCTGTCTATCCATCTCTCTTGATATCTATGTCGATAGCTAGAAATACATTATTTTCCTGTAGTTTTCTTTTCTTTTTGGTAAACAGTTGGCTACACAGAAGCCCCATGTGTGAAGCAGACAGAAGTATTTGTTGCCACAGTGATGAACTGGGAGAAGTGGCAGTAGAAGCCTGACACAGCCTGATAATTTCTGAATATTTTGGGTTTTATTATTACTCATTTTCCCTTGGGATAGGAGGGAACTAGGAAGTCATGCTAACAAAGGATGATCGCTTTCACTCTAGCTTCTTTGGATCTCAAAGTTGGTCCAAATTACAACTTTGGAAAGGTAAACATTACTTTTGGCATTGGTTAAGAAATCTTAACATTAGACACAGAGTGGCTCCAGTTCTTGGAAGAAAGCTTTGCTAGACCTTCAAGCAAGCTTTGCCTTGATGCCACTTGTAGACACGTTTCCCCCAGTTCCTACCACTTTGTACCCAGAGAAGCTGTATCTTTTCACTACCCTAAGTCAGCTTCAGTTGCATTCTAGAGTGCTTGAAGCTCTAGAATTACTTTGCCTTTCCAGTTCATTGCTACCCCATCACCATGTTTAACCTACTCTCATATCATTCCCATTTCTGAAGCGAAAGAAATCAATGGTGTAGAATGAGGCAGCATATCTGTCTGAACAAAGTTACATCAAGAGGGGAATGCCTGAGGGGTTGAGAGGCACTGTATACATTTGACAAACAGATGTCTAACTTACTCAATTCTAGTCCGTATAACTAATGGAAGTAAGGATTTTCAGGTTGTTGAGTTACATTTTTTCGTGGATTTAGTTTTACATGTCAGGTTTGTCATAGGATTATTTTCCTTGAGTTGATATCATTGGTACTTTCCTCCTTTTCAAAAATTTGTATAAATTCATGGGATATAAGTGCAATTTTGTGGCATGCGTAGATTATGTAGTGGACAAGTCAAGATTTAGAGTATCCATCACCTGAGTTTTAGGGTATCCATACTGTCCCATTAGTAGTTTCTCATCATCCATAATCCCCCCACATCCTTATCCATCCAACTCTCTGTTTTCTATCATCCTATTCTCCAAATCCATGTGTATATATTCTTTAGCACCCATTTATGAGTAAGGATATGTGATATTTGGCTATCTGTGTCTGGCTTGTTTCACTTAAGATAATGACCTCCAGTTCCATTCATGTTGCCACAAATGACAGTATTTTATTCTTTTTGATGGCGGAATAGTACTCCATTGTGTGTACATACCACATTTTCTTTATCTAATCATTTATTGATAGACACTTAGATTGATTCCATGTCTTTACTATTGTGGCTAGTGCACAGTATGTTTTTGATAAATTGATTTCTTTTCCATTGGGTAGATATACAGTAGTAGGATTGTGGGATTGAGTGGTAGTTCTATTTTTGGTTTTTTGAGAAATCTCCATACTGTTTTCTATAGAGTATGCGGTTGTACTAATTTACTTTCTCTACAAATGTGTGTAAGAGTTCACTTTGCTCTGCATCCATGCCAACATCTGTTATTTTCTTTTTAATAATAGTCATTTTGATGGTGTAAGATGATATCTCATGTAGTTTTAATTTATTTCCCTGATGATTAGTTATGTTGGATATTTTTTATATACTTTTTGACCATTTGTATATTTCCTCTTGAACAATATTAATTTTAATGTCTTTTCTCTCTCAATACTTATCTATATCTATATATGCATTAGTATATCCATTTTTATTAATGTCTATTTACTTTGCCCACTTTTTAATGGGATTATTTATTATTGTTACTGTTGAAGTGTTTGGTTCTTGTATATTCTGGATATTAGTTCTCTGTCAGATGAATAGTTTGCAAATATTTTATCCCATTCTAAAGGTTGTCTGTATCCCCTATTGCTTAATTCTTTTGCTGTCCAAAAGCTTTTTGTCTCATTTGACTATTTTTGCTTTTGTCACTTGTGCTTTTGAAGTCTTTCTTAGTCAAAAATTCTTTGCTTAGATCAATGTTTAGAAAAGTATTTCCTATTATTTCTCCTATTGTTTTTATAGTTTTGGGTCTTACTTCCTAAGTTTTTAATTCTTTTTGAATTGATTTTTATACATGATGAGAGAGGTGTC
This sequence comes from Perodicticus potto, assembly GCA_963574655.1. Classification (NCBI taxonomy): domain Eukaryota; kingdom Metazoa; phylum Chordata; class Mammalia; order Primates; family Lorisidae; genus Perodicticus; species Perodicticus potto. The sequence goes on from CAUYRH010094578.1 coordinate 5,015, forward strand.
CAGGTTCATTCTTTTGCATATGGCAATTCAATTTTCTCAGAACCATTTTCTGCAAAAGCGACTTTGCGTATGTTTTTGTTGGCTTTGTCGATGATCAATTGCCTTTAAATATTTGGCTTTATTTCTACATTCTCTGTTCTGTTCCATTGATCTGTCTGTTTTTGTACCATGCCTTTTTGTTTGCTATAGTCATGTATTAAATTTAATACCAGATCATGTGATGCCTCTAGCTTTGGTCTTTTTGATTAAAATTGCTTTGCCTATTCAGGCAATATTTTGGTTCGATATGAATTTTAGAATATTTTTTTCCTAATTCTGTGAAAATAACATTGGTATTTTGATAAAGATTATGTCAAATCCATAGATTGCTTTGGGCAGTATGATCATTTTATTTATTTATTTTATTTTATTTTTTTGAGATAGAGTCTCACTTTGTCACCCTTGGTAGAGTCTGTGGTGTCACAGCTCACCACAACTTCAAACTGCTGTGCTTAAGTGATTCTCTTGCCTGAGCTTCCCAAGTAGCTGGGACCACAGGGCTCACCACAATGCCCTGTCATCCTTTGCTGTAGCTATCATCTTAATATTATTCTTCTTATCTATTAGCATGGGATGTTTTTCCATTTCTTTCTGTCATCTTATAATTTTTTTTCATCTCTATTTGGTATTTTTTCTTTTAGAGATCTTTTACCTTTTTAGTTAAACTTATTCTTAGGTGTTTTGTTTGTTTTAGAGCTTTTATAAATGGGGTTGCTATCTTGATTTTGTTCTCAGCTAGATTATTATTATTACATAGAAGTGCTATTATTTTTGTGCATTGATTTTGTATCCTGCAACTTTACTAAATTCAAATCTAAGAAGTTTTTTGGTAGATCCTAAAGTTTTTCCAGATATAAGATCATGTCATCAGCAAACAGGGGTAATTTGACTTCCTTTTTTTCAATTTGGGTGCCTTATTTATTTCTTTTGTCTGATTACTCTGACTACAATTTCCAGTATTACATTGAAATAGAGTGGTGAAGAAAGTAGGCATTCTTGTCTCGTTCCAGTTCTTAGAGGAAGTGCTTTCAACCTTTCCCCATTCTGTATAATTTTGACTGTGAGTTTGTTGAATAAGGCCCTTTTTATTTTGAGGTATATTTCTACTATGTCTAGTTTGTTGAAGGTTGCTATCATGAAAGGATACTGACTTTTGTTAAATGCTTTTTCTTTGTTCATTGAAATAATCACATGGTTTTTCTCCTTAATTCTTTTTATGTAATGTATCACATTTATTGATTTGCATGTGTCAAACCACCCTTGCATCCTTGGTATAAAATCTACTTCCTCATGATATAGTATCTTTTCGCTGCTGTTGGCTTCAGTATTCTAGTTTTATTTTATTTTATTTTGTTTTGTTTTTGAGGATTTTATGTTTATGTTCATTAAGGCTATGGGTCTATAGTTTTCTTTTTTTATTCTTATTTGGTTTTGTTCTTATTTTGGTTTGGTACCAATATCTTATTTGGTATATTGACCTCAAGGAATAAGCTATGGAAAGTGCCTTCCCCTTGATTTTTTGAAATCGTTTGGAAAGTATCATTATTACATATTTGTAAATTTGGTAGAATTTGTCTGTGAATTCATTTTGTTTCATAGGCTTTTTTTGGTTGGAAGATCTTTTTATTACTGATTCAATCTCGCTACTTACTATTGACCTGTTCCAGTTTCCTGTTTCTTCCTGATTTAGCCTCAGGAGATTGTTGACATGAATTTATGCATTTCCTCCAGGTTTTCTAGTTTGTGATTGTATAGTTGTTCATTACAATCTCTGGTGATTTTTTGTATCTGTGATATTGGTTGTAATGTGTCCTTTGTCATTTCTGATTTTGTTTATTTGGATCTTCCACCTTATTTTCTTGGGTAGTCTAGCTAGTGGCCTAGCAATTTTTTAAATCTTTTCAAATAATCAACTTTTCATTTTGTTGATCCTTGCATTTTCTTCATCTATTTTATTTAGTTCTGCCCTGATTTTGTTATTTCTTTTCTTCTGTTAACTTTGTGTTTGGTTTGTTTCTGCTTTGTAATTCCTTGAGGTACATTGTTAGGTTGCTAACTCATCATCTTTCTGCTTGTTTGATGCAGGCATGTAAAAGTATAAACTTAACTCTTAGTCCTGCTTTGGCTTTACTCCACAGGTTTTGGTATATTATATTTCCATTTTCATTTGTTTCAAATTTCTTTTTCTTGAGATAGAGTCTCATTCTCATGTCCTAGGCAACTGTACCATAGTATCAGCCTAGCCAACAGCAACGTCAAACTCTTGAGTTTAAACAACACTCCTGCCTTTGCCTCCTGATTAGCTGGGACTTTATGGGACTATAGGTGCTCAGCACAATACCAGGCTAATTTTTCTATTATTAGTAGAGACAGGGTCTCTATCTTGCTCAGGTCGGTTTCAAGCTCCTGAGCTCAAGAAATCTTCTCAGCTCAGCCTCCCAGCATGTTGGAATTACAGACATCGGCACTGTCCCCAGCCCATTTCAGTTTTTTGATTTTTGTTTTAATTTATTTAAACAATGGTCATTCAGGAGCATGTTGTTTAATTTCCATGTATCTGTATAGTTTCCAAAATTCCTCTTGGCATTGATTTCTAATTTTATTCTACTATAATCTGAGAAAATACTTGATATGAGTTCAATTGTTTTTAATTTGTTGAACCTGTTTTCTGGTGGATTAACATACTGTCTATCTTAGAGAATGTTTCATGTGCTTATGAAAAGAATGTATTTAATATATTCTGCAGTCATTGGGTAAGTCCAATTTAAGTCTAATGTTTCTTTGTTGAATTTGTCTACATAATCTGTCTAATGATGTGAGCAGGTTGTTGAAATCCTCCACTATTATTGTATTGCTGCCACTCTCACCCCTTATATCTAGAAATCACTGTTTTATGAATCTGGGTGCTTCAATTAATGTAGCTGTTTGATTTCTCTCTCTCTCCTTTGTATTATGGTTTTATAAGACCTGCGAGTTTTATATTTTCATAGTCTTGTAGTGATGAATATATTTTGTACTTCCTTCAATGATTCTTTTTTCATAAGTTAAATATATCTGTCACCATCTGAAATTCACTTTCTTTCCTTACCATCTCGATGGATTTTCTGAAAAATAAACAAAAAAAGTAAAACTAGTATGGTAAAAAACATGTTTTTTGAATAGCTGCATGGATTTTAACAAATGTATCTGTCACCAAAGTTCTGTACAGAAATGTTATACCAGCACCCAGATTTGGACAGCTGTTCCTCCTACCATATAAACCCTAGAAATCACTGATCTGTTTTCTTTTCTCGGAGTTTTCATATTCTTAGAGTATCATATAAGTGGAATCATACATGTAGCATTTTGAGTGTAGTTTCTTTCATTTAGCAAAGTGAATTTAAAATTTATCTATGTTGTTTGTAAATCAATAGTCTGGTTCTACTTATTGATGTATTCTGAAACAATATATAGGGAAAATCCAGTTGGTGTCTCACAAATGAGCTGAGGTCAGTTTTTATTCTGTATATTTAGAATGAAGTCATGAAAAAACTTTATAAAGATACCTTTGGTCACTTGGGGGGAAAAAGGAAAAAACATGGTTAAAATATTTAAATCATTTAATCAGAGAAGATGTGTATATGGCAAATAAGCCCACAAAAGGATGTTCAATATCATCAATCATAGGAAAATGATTTGTATTCCATGATACCAATGTCCCACAGCTTATTTATGTATTCATTGGCTGAAGGGCACCTGGATTGTTTACAATTTTTGATGAATATGAAATAACTGGTGTAAATTATCATCTAGACTGCATGTTTTTGTACCAGGATAAGTTTTAATTTCTTTTGAGTTGATAGCTAGAAGTGGAATTGATGGATTACACAGGAGGTATATATTCAGTTCTTTGCAAGAACTTTCCCCAAAAGGCTGTAATATTGCATTTCTACTAGCTATGTGTTAGAGTTACAGTTGGTTTGCATACTTGTCAAAATTTGGCATTGCCATTTAAAAAAATTAATAATTCTAGTAGGCAGAGAGTAGTGTCTCATGGTAGCTTTAGTTTGCATTTTCCTGTAATTGATGATGTTGAACATCCTTTTGTGGGCTTATTTGCCATATGCATATCTTCTCTGATTAAATGATTTAAATATTTTAACCACGTTTTTTCCTTTTTTCCCCCAAGTGAAAAGATTTTTCATGACTTCATTCTAAATATACAGAATAAAAACTGACTTCAGCTCATTTGTGAGACACCAACTGGATTTTCCCTATATATTGTTTCAGAATTTAAAGATTAATTTCCTCAGAGAGTTTGATATGAATCCCAAATTGGTTTTTATTTTTGAGATTTGAGGGAAAGGTTGTACAGGATGGCATATTATAATAAATTGTGTCATGATAGACATGCAAGACTATTATTCAGTCGAGATAATTAATATACATTTTGATATCTTAGAAAAATAAAGCAATCATTTATGACAAACCTAAAAATATTTATGTATTTATCATACTTAGGAACTTTCTTTGTATGGGTGGAATTTTCTAATTTTACAATATGGGCCTTTTAAAAGTAACAAATAGAAGGCCAGTTTTTATTAACTTTACTGCTGAACATCACATTCTTCCCTAATATAATACAATGTGGATTGAGTTGGAGAGGGATACTCTACCTCAGGGGTCCTCAAACTTTTTAAACAAGGAGCCAGTTCACTGTCCCTCAGACCATTTGAGGGCCAGACTATAGTTTAAAAAAATAACTATGAACAAATTCCTATGCACACTGCACATATCTTTTTTTGAAGTGAAAAAACAAAGTGGGAACAAATACGATACAATATTTAAAATGAAAAAAAAAAGCGCCCCCTATCTGCAAAAAAAAAAGACCTCCTAACTTCAAAAAAATAAAAATTAAATCCTGACTTGTTTTTACCTTGGTCCTCAGGTAGCAATAGGCTCTGCACAGGCAAGCTCGTGACTTGTCCAATCATGAGTCTCAGTCTCACCGAAGACTGAGAGGAGGAGTTGAGAGACAGAGAGAAGGAGGGGAGTTGGAGAGTGCGGCTCACATTCCACACATCTGCACTGTGGCCTGGGACGAGTTGGCTGCTAAGCAGGACAGGCAGTGGCAGCAAAAACACTTGGTGGGCCGGATAAATGTCCTTGGTGGGCTGCATGTGGACCATGGGCCATAGTTTGAGGACCCCTGCTTTACCTTAACAGAAAAGGGAAGGTATGTCAGTTCAAAATATGGACTAAGCTGCATCCAGGGAAAATGTTTTTAACATTAATATAAGTTAGAAAAGAGAATATTTCTTCCTCATTGACAGTACTTTCAATTTAAGGAAGAACCCATACATTCTAAATTCTGTAGTGAAAAACATTCTCTGTGTATTTATATTTCTCCTTTCAATCTTTGCTGAATTCATTTGGGATAATTTTGTGCCATAGAGTTAATGATAGATAGGATGGAGTAACACATCATCATGGTGACCAACTTCTCAAACACCTCGGATAACCAGTTTTTTCCCTCCTGGCCTCAAAGAGCAAGGATTGGATAGGAAGAGGAATAAAATACAACAATCAGAGAACTTCCAAAATCATGTGAACTCTTTTTAGTGAATATGAATTCTTCCTTCTCACAACTGCTTAAAGGAGCAAAATCTTCCCACCAACACATCTGGGAGAAACTAAGAGCTACAATTCAGGAGTGACTTGTAGCAGAAAAGTCAGTCCTTAGAGTAAGGCCAGCTCAGCTGATACTGATACTGCATTGTAATAGGATAACATCTAATCACTTTTTAAATTGGGTTGCTTGATTTCTTATTGCAAGGTTTTGGGAGTCCTTTATATATATGGGTAAGAAGTTCTTTGTCAGACATGTGACCTACAAATATTTTCTCCACTTTATGACTCTATCTTTTGCAAAACAAATACTTTTAACTTTGATGAACTACAATGTATCAAGCTTTTCCACTTATGCTTCATGCTTTTGCTGATACATTTAACATTCTTTGACTAATCCAGAGAAGAAGGAAGATGGCTGACTAGAGGCAGCTTTCACCAGAGGCTCCTGTCCAGAGGGAGAGATACTGGACAGAAGTGGACTCAGTGAAGCCAAAAGTGGGGACGTGAGCTTAGAAAGAAGATAGACAAGTGCATATCATCTTTGCTGAGACAAACCGTGACTCAAAGAAAGAGGATCCAAGAAAACAGATTTCAGGTACAAAGCTCATCTCCAGGAGGACAAGATACCCCTCCCCCAAGGGAGAGGCTTACTGTGGGCTCTCTGCAAATGAGCAGAGAACAAAAGACCCCTCATTTTACCCTACAGAAGAAAGCCACTAAACACCAGGCCTCCTTCTCCACGGAGGTCCCAAATGGGAACCTAGACATCATCCTGCCTAGTATAAAATTGAATAAATATTTTCACCATAATCCTGAACTTCCAGTCCACCATTCCCCCCTTGCCTGGATGTCTGAAGGTCTGTCCCCTGCAGAGCCCAGAATGTTTGGAAATTCTCTGAGAGGCCTGGGCATTTTGTGAGCCACTGGATTGCAGCATGGAAACAATAACTCCTGTGGAAGCAGGGGGTGTAGGGGAGAGAAGGACATGCAGAAGAGATAGAAGTATGGGAATGGTGCATGGACACCCCTGTTTTGATTTTGCCTGGTGAACTTTTCTAACTCTGTCACTCACCAGAGGGAACCAGGCTCCAACCTCTTGGGGTTGCTGGTGCATTGCAGGGGCAGAGACACTGACACCCCAGTCTGACTTGGGTGGGCACACCTTTTTAACTCCATTGTTCACTGGAGGTGACCAGGCTCCAGCCCCTCAGGTTTGCAGGGAGGGAACTGCCTGTGCATTTCTACTATCAGGCCCTTTGAACTTTCCCTGTTGAGCAGTGATTGTATTGCCTGGGACAATCAAATTAGAACTCTCCACCTGAGCTGTCCACCTGGGGACTCTCTGAGGTAGAGTGGCAGTTGCTTTATAGTGGGGAGGGACTGATTCTTCTCCAGCTATTGCAGGTGGGGTGTGGGGCACCACAGTTGCTTCTATTTCTCTTGAAATCTCAATATCGAGATTTCACCTAATACCATGACTCTAAGATTGGGTAGAGGCAGGCTAATGTCAAGACAGAGCTGGCTCGCACTATCTCACTAAGAAGGTCCTCAGAGTCTCTGGCTGCAGCCCTGACACGGACCTTTGTAAGGCTGTAGGGGAAAAGCCACAAGCACCAGCCCCAATGAAAGGCTGGTTAACTCCACTTCCTTGGGCCCCCAATCCAATCTCACCCTGCCAGTTTTAATAGCCAAATTTCAGAAAATATTCATGGGCCAGACCCAGCAGAAGAACTCTGGCAACATGAATAATCAGATTAGATCAACTTCCCCAAGGAATGACAAAGGAGATCCAACAGAAGATGCCATTCATAGACAAATGGCTGAATTATCAGAAATAGAATTCAGAAGATGGATGGCAATTAAGATGAATAGAATGGAGGTAAAGATGGAAATAGAATTCCAAAGAGTAGTTCAAAAGTTGCCTTAAGAAATTAATGAATTCAAAGACAAGGTCATCAAGGATATGGACATAATAAGAAAAGATACAGCAGGACTAAGGAAGTGAAAAAGTTATTTGAGGAGCTTCAAAATACAGTAGAGTCCCTCAGTAATAGAGTTGAGCAGGCAGAATAAAGAATCTCAGAAATTGAAGACAAGGGTTTTGAACAATCCCAAGAATTTGAAGAGACAGAAAAATGAAAAATAAGAATAGAACATTCCCTGAGAGAGCTGTGGTGTTACTCCAAAAGATCAAACATAAGAATTATAGGGATTCCCGAAGGAGAAGAGGATGGTTTTAAAGGCACAGATGCTCTACTCCAAGATATTATGGAGAAGAATTTCCCAAGAACTGCAAGAGATACAGAAATTCGGATAGGAGATAGTTTTAGGACCCCAACAAGACTCAATCCACATAAAGCATCTCCTAGACACATTGTGATTAGCTTTACCAAAGTTAATACAAAGGAGAAAATCTTGCAAGCACCGAGGTGTGAGAAAATCCTGCAAGCAGCCAGGTCTAAGAAAACCATTATCTACAAAGGGAAAAGTATTAGATTGACTGCAGATCTTCTAGCTGAAACTTTCAAGCCAGAAGAGGATGGTCATCAACCTTCTAAAACAAAACAATTTTCAGTCCAGGATCCTGTGTCCAGCTAAATGGAGTTTCATTTGTGGTGGAGAACTCAAATACTTTACTGACACACACATGTTGTGGAAATTTGCCATAACTAAAGCAGCTCTTCAGGAAATACTCAGACCCATTTTTCCATAATGACCAGCACAATGCTCTACCACCAAAATAAACTCACCTAGAATTTATCAAACAAAACCTAACTTTCACAATGTGAAAGGACTATAAATATGCACTGGAGATTTGAAAAACATGGCGGCCAAAACATTACCATACCTATCAATTCTCTCAATTAATGTGAATGGCTTAAATTGTCCTCTAAGAGGCACAGGTTAGCTGACTGGATAAAAAATTCCTTGACTAATCCAAGTTCACAAGGATTTTCTCCTGTTTTATTTCCAAAAGTGTTATAGTTTTTTTTTTTTTTTTTTGATACAGAGTCTCAAGCTGTCATCCTGGGTAGAGTGCCATGGCATCACTGCTCACAGCAACCTCAAACTCTTGGGCTTAAGAGATCCTCTTGTCTCAGCCTCCCAAGTAGCTGGAACTACAGGCACCTGCCACAACTCCCAGCTATTATAGTTTCACATTTTACATTCATGTCTATAATTTATTTAGCCTTCATTTTTATATTGGATGTGAGCTACAGGCTGAGATTATTAGTAATTTTTTGAATATGGACATCCAACTATTCCAGCGCTATTTGTTGAAGATGCTATACTTTCTCTACTGAACTGAATTTATACCTTTATCAAAAAATCAATTGATTGTATTTTATTTGTGTGAGTCTATTTCCTATCAGTTTCTGTTCCATTGACTTATGCATTTATCCTTTCACCAATACCACGCCCTCTTGATTATTGCAAATTTAATTCTTAAAATAAAGGAAAGTAAGTCCTCTGACTTGATTATTCTCACTAAAGTTGTTTTGGCTATTCTAGTTTCTTTGCATTTTTTTTTTTTTTTATTTAGAGACAAAGTCTCACTTTCTAGCACTTGGTAGAGTGCTGTGTTGTCACAGCTCACAGCAATCTCTAGCACTTGGGCTTAGGTGATTCTCTTGCCTCAGCCTCCCAGGTAGCCAGGACCACAGGCGCCCATGAAAATGCCCAGCGATTTTTTGTTGCAGTTTGACTGGGGCTGGGTTTGAACCTGCCACCCTTGGTACATGGGGCTGGTGCCCTACTCACTGAGCCACAGGCACTGCCCTTCTTTGTCTTTTCATCTACATTTTAGAATCACCTCCATTTACCAAAAAAAAAAAAAAAAAAAAAACTTGCTGGGATTTTGTCAAATCTATAGTTGAGGAGAATCGACATCTTAGCAATATCAAGTCTTAAAAATCTATTAACATGGTATATTGCTAAATTTATTTAGTACTTTAATTTCTTTCATCAATATTTTGATGTTTTTAGCACATAAGTCATGTGCATAAGTTTTAAGATTTATACTTTCATATGTTTTGCTGTTAAAGTAAAAAGTATTTCTTTAAACTTTGAACTTGTATGCTACTTTGTATTCTATAATCTTGCTAAGCTCTTATATTAATTCTAGAAGTATTTTTGCAGAATTAGCATTGTCTACATAGACAATCATGTCATTTCTAAATATAATTTTTTTCGCCTTCTTTTTCTTACTTTATTGCACTGGCTAGGACTTTCAGAATGATGTTGAGAGACAGTACATCATTGCCTTTTTGGGTAATAGGGGGAAACAACTCAGTCTTTCATCATTTAAGCATTGTATAACTACACCCCATGAATATTGTTCATGCATTTTATCAGGTTAAGAAAGTTCTTTTTTTGTTGTTGTTTGTTTGCATTTTTGAGACAGAGTCTCAAGCTGTTGCCCTGGGTAGAGTGACGTGGTGTCATCATAGCTCACAGCAAAATCAAACTTTTGGCCTCAAGCGATCTTCCTGCGTCAATTTTTTTATTTTTGGTAGAGATAGGGTCTCACTTTTGCTCAAGCTGGTCTCAAACTTGTGAACTCAAACAATCCACTCGTCTTGGCCTCCCAGAGTGCTAGGATTATAGGTGTGAGTCACTGCACCAGGCTAAAAGTTCTTTCTTTATTTCTAGTTTACTGAGAGTTTTCACTATGAATGGAAGTTGAATTTTGTCAAATGATTTTTCTCCATCTATTGATGGTCATATAGTTTTTCATCTTTTAAATTCATGTCTGGTCTTATTTTTATTATTTAATTTTGCTCACTTGCTTTGAATTTACTTTGCTCTTTTATTTATAGTTTTTAAGGTAAAAGCTTATATTATTGATTTGAGATCTTTGTTCTTTACATTATAACCATTTTATGTTATATATTTCCATATAATCACTGTTTTAGTTATATCTCACACATTTGGGGTTTTGCATGTTCACTTTCATTGCTCTCAAAATTTCTTAAAATTTTATTTGAGACTTCCTCTTTGACCCATGGTTATTTTGTTAGAATTGTGTTATTTAATTTCCAAATATTTAGAGATTTTTCTAACTGACTTTCTGTTTTTATCTCTAGTTAATTCTGTTATGGCCTATGGATAGACTTTCCATAATGTCTGCTCTTTTAAATTTGTTCAGGTTTATTCTGGGCCTACATGGGGTCTTTCTTAGTAAGTGTTCCACAAGCACTTAAAAAAGAAAGTGTATTTTGCTGTTGTTGGTGGAATGTTTCATAAATGTCAATTAGGGTCTAATTGGTTAATAATGTTGTTCAGGATTTCTATATTCTTACTGATTTTCTCTCTGCCTGTTCCATCAATTATTGAAAGAGGAGTAATAAAGTCTCCAGCTACAACTGTGGATCTGCCTATATTTCTTTTCAGTTTTACTTGGATTTGTCTAATGTATTTTGAAACTGATGTTACATGTGTACAAATTTAGGATTGTTATGTCTTCTTGGAAAATTGATTCTTTCATCATTCTATAATTTCTCTTTACCCTGTAATGTTTCTTTTCCTGTAGCCTATTTTGTTTGATATTAAAATAACTATTATATTTGAGCTTTTTTGGTTAATGTTTACATGGTATATTTTCTTCATTCTTTCTACTTTTAATTTATAAATGTCTTAATATTTAATGTTAATTTCTTGAAGAAAGCATATTGTTGGCACTTGCTTTTGATCCAATCTGACAGCCTTTTTAAACTCGTGCATTCAGGTGTTCACATTTAATGTGATTATTGGTATGGTTGGATTAAAAGCTACCATCTTGCTAGCTGTTTTCTATTTCTTCCATCTGTTCTTTATTTCTTTTTCTGCCTTCTTAGGTTAATTGAACATTTTTAATGTTATTTTATTTTATTTCCACAGTTAACTTATTATTTATACCACTTTAAAATGTTTTTAGTGATTGCCCTAGGGTTTATAAATACAAATTTAATTGCATGAGTTTTGCAGAAAGCATCTCACACCTAAAAGAAAAAATGAAAACTAGATAGAAAAATCACTGAGCTCCATTATAGGTCAGTGTAAATGATATTTATCGAATTTCTCTCATCATTCAGGTATTATTATAAACACTTTATATATATTAACTGATTTATTGCTCACAGAAACACTAAAAAATGGGTTCAATTGTTATCCCCATTTTACAGATAAAGGAATTGAAGCATAGAAGTCATTTACCACGCTTAAGTCATTTTCCCATGGTCACAATAAGACTTGTTGAACTCCAGAGATTGTGCTTCAAAGTATTATGTGATACTACTGTGGACTAGTCTAGGAAACTGCCACTTAGCACTTTAAAATACAAACTCTCAACTTACAGAACATCATTGGAGAGTATTTTCCCAACTATACCACAGGAAGTTGACCTCTAGAGAGAGTAGGGGTTGGGAGAAAAAAACTGATGCTTAGCATACATTTCTATGTGTTGAATTTTGTAAATCAAGTATTTTTAAGTCAGTGGTACCATAAAATGATTGCATTTTTAATCACTTAATTTTAAAACTGAGAGCATACTTGGATATAATCCAACATCCTCATTTTGCTGATAAGGAAAATGAAGCCCTGAGAAATTATACTTCTTGCCTAATAATTAGTGGCAGAGTCAGAATTGAACCCATTATGAACCCCTGCCCCCACAGAGTTCTTCTGGTATACCCCTTCTCTGTGTTCTTATATTATTTTATGCTTTCTTCTTAGCATTGAACATAGGACACTGTGGCCCATTTGTTTTTTTACATATTTGCATCTCTTATTAAACTTTTTTTTTCTTTTAGAGATGAGATCTTCCTATATTGCTTAGGCTGGTCTTAACCCCTTAACCTCCTAGGCTCAAGGGATCCTCCTGCCTGAGCCTGCCAAGTAGCTTTGATTTGTGTGAGTGGTAGTTTCCTTTCTTATTTGACTTAGTATCCTTAGAAAGGGTCTTTGAGTATGACACAAGGTAATCACATCTTTTAAAAAATTTGTTGAGTGAAAAGTCCTTCAATTTTTGTTCCAGCCCTACACCTGTAGGAGACCAAGCACCAGGCTTATAGAAGCAGCCACCAGTTCTTGAGGGAGGCGCTGGGAGCACGACAGTCTCTTGGCCATCATGGAGATGTTTTGCTTCCCCGAGACAAGCGCTCAAGCAACTGCATGCGTTAAGGAGATAAGATCACTCTTAGCAAGGGGATGTTATACTTTGGACATTTGTGGTGCAACAGGGTGGGACGGCAGAGATTACTCGGACTCTTCCTGCACCTAGGGCTTGTCCCTTCAATCCGTGTCCTGGCTGCTTATATTTGGATGGTGACGGGGTGCCACAGTGGGCACTGACAATACATGTTTTTAAAGTCACTTGTGTTCCACAAAATATAAGAAACCGTGAATAGCTGTCAATCTCCAGGAGGGTGATCCATAAGCTTGGGTAAGATGTTAAACTTCTCTTCACAGAAATTGGACCTTATTTCAAGAATAGCAGAAGCTTACCAGGACTCAATTACATCTACTTCTGAATTGTCTGTAGCTCTTTCCTCTATAGGACACAAATGAGGGTGACTCATATACTTGATTACATTCACACCTAGAGGATCAGCATGGTATGTCCGACTCTTCCTGTGTTGCTCCCATCTATCCCTGTAGCCAATCTCCAGCCATATGACAATGAACTCCTGTGGTTACCAGAATGACTTCCATTGGTTTATGATCCTTGTCTTTACTTCATTCTACTTTTTTTTTTTCCCTAGACAGAGTCTCAGTATATTGCCCTTGGTAGAGTACCATGTCGTCATAGCTCACAGCAACCTCCAACTCTTGGACTTAAACGATTACCTTGCTTCAGCCTCCCAAGTAGCTAGGACTACAGGCGCCCACTACAACACCTGGCTGGTTTTTTTTTTTATTGTTGTTGTTGCAGTTGTTGTTAATGATTTTAGCTGGCTTGGGGTGGAACCTGTCAGTTTTTATTGTTGTTGTTGGAGTTGTCGTTATTGATTTTAGCTGGCTTGGGGTGGAACCTGTCAGCCTCTGTTGTATGTGGCTGGTGCCCTACCCACTGAGCTATGGGCACTACCCTTCATTCTACTTTTTCTATCAGAAATACTTTGACACTTTGTCTGGTTAATTTATTCTCCTCCCAACACTCAATGGTTTGTTTTTGTTTGAACTCTCTTCCAGAAATGATGGTGTCTTACTTACTAATTGTGGTGACTATGGCATTTAAATTGTTCCTGGCCTAAAGAAATATTTGCTGCATGTTTAGATGGTAGCATGCCATGGTAGTACAGATCCAGGCTATTTGGCTCAACTTCCAGTTTCTTTCTTTTCTTTTTTTTTTAATGAGACAGAACCTCAAGCTGTCGCCCTGGGTAGAGAGCAGTGGCATCACAGCTCACAGTAACTTCCAACTCCTGGGCTCAAGTGATTCTCCTGCCTCAGCCTCCCAAGTAGCTGGGAACAACTTCCAGTTTCACTATTCACTAGCTGTGTGACTTTGGTAAGATAATTTGCTTCTCGAAGACTTATTCTTTCCCATCTGTAAAAAGTGAAATGAAGAGCAATTACTTCCTACTGTTGTCATGAGGATGAATTTAGATAACACATGTGAACATTTAGCAAGTGACAGGCACACATATAGTTAATATTCAATTATTATGTCATTGCTATTATATCATTATTGTTAATCACAATATCAAACAAAGTGTGCAAGAAGAGCTACAATGACTTTTCATAGTTTTAAACGTATAATCTTTTTTTCAAATAATCTGATATAAGGGAGTGATTATTTTGGTAAACTTAAAGCTTGTTAGGACTGGGCCAGGGCCACTCGAAAATAAGAGCTTTTCTTTTTGAGCTAAAGACTAGAGGGAAAATTAGGTGGGTTTTTATGCCTGTCATAGGGGTGACAAAGGAACAGTCCAGCTGCAAACCTGTGTTTTGTAAAGAGAAAAAAGAAAATCTTTGTAGAGTAAGTAGAAAGTGTTTGTAGTTCAGGACCCAGGAGGCTCCAATTATTGGGTCTCTGTGAAGGAGCCAGAAGTGTCAGAGGGCTGATAGAAAACAAGCTCTCAGAGGCTGTTTCCAAAACCTGCTTAGACAAAAACAGAACTCTAACAAGAAACAGCTGGTATTGACCACCTGGGACCTGACAGGGAGCTCAGAGGGCCAGCTCTGGGAGGCTGATGGAGGTCAAGTGCTTCTGGAGGAAGGTGTGCAGAGAGGAAACTTGGGTGAGTGTTCCTTCTTGATTTTCTATTGCTGCACCTCCCAGAAAGACTTAGAATATTGCTAAAGCCATATTGATTTCCTGCATTTCTTACTGAGTGACGAAAGACCTCTGGGAAAGAGTGACAAACACTGTGAACAATGAGACATAGAAAGTGAAAGCAAAATAGCACCTGAGCTGACTTCATATTGGATTAAGCGTGGATCCCTGAGGAACATGTGGGGCCACACCTGAGTCCCAGAGGGACGAGCCCTGTTCATCTCCAGCATAGCCATTTCCTAACCACTTCTCTGTTTTCTAGAGCTTTTTAGAGAGAGAGAGAAAGAGAATCAGAGAACATTGCTAAAAGGCTTGATGTGTCAGAAGGGAGAGGAAAGGTTAGGGTCAGTGAAAAGTGTGGTGGAATTTCTTGGCTAAAATGAATTTCATGTTTCCTGATGAATTTCAATTGCATAGCCTTTCCCTAAGGTCTTTTCCTGGAATCAAAACTCTTCTGTCAGGTGGCACCTATGGCTCAAGGAGTAAGGCGCCAGACCCACATACCAGAGGTCGTGGGTTCAAACCAGGCCCCAGTCAAAAATTGCAAAAAAAAAAGAACTCTTCTATCATTGCTAACAGACTGGAAGTTCTTAGCCAGTCTACCTCATTTTAGGAGAGTATTTGTCCTCAGGAATATTTAACTAAAAGAGATAATTACAAGAGCCTCTAAGGAAAAGTGCACCCTCTCATCACCCTTTCAACCACAGAACAAAACATTTCCCAGAAATATTAAAGTGAACTTTGCTATCTCCAGTGTTTAACACCAGCTTTTAGTAGATGCTCAATAAAGTATTAAATATTTGGCCTAAATGATTTTCTATACCTTTCAAGAATTGAAAACAAAGAGTAATATTAGAGGAAACTTCTAATGAATATGGTGGACCAAGTGAAATGATAAACTTTCATTCTTTTCCCAATACTGAATTAGACAGAACATAAACTTTCTGTTAAAGTACATAGCTCAATGAAAGCAAGAAAAAGGAGAAATCACAAAGTCTTAGACATGAAAAGGAAAGAGTGGTAGAATGATAAATCTATGAATCAGATTTATACCTGAGGATGAGATGTGCACTAAATCAAAGTAGAATGAAACTGCAACATAAAAAACATTATGGATTATAGGGAGAAACTCAAAGTTGAATTACTTTAAATTCCTTGTTCCAAAGTATGATAGAGATTTTGATCAATCCTAGATTTGGTTAACTTTGTGCATGAAAATTACAAAGATAAATACCAAAACAAAATGGGGGTGGGGGAGTAAAATGTTTCACTCTGAACCAATACAGGACAAAAAATGAAGAAAGAAAGAAAGAAAGAAAGAGAGAAAGAAAGAATGAACCAAGACAATAAAAAGAAAATCTGGTAGATAAGGAATGTCAAATAAAATGGTAGACACAAGTACAAATACATCAGAAATGACAGTAAGTTTAAATCAATTATATTCACCTATTAAAAAACATTTTAGAAATAAAAATAATTCCTGCTATGTGTAGATATTCTAAAGTAGAATGAAAATGAAGAAAAACTTTTAAAAATGAGAAACAGATATACCAGACAAATACTAATAAAAAGGATTAGGATTAATTGGTGGGATATATTGGATTTTCAAAGATATGGGGGAAATTGTAACTATAGGGAAGGAAGAATTTGGTGACTATTGTTACTCAACTGACTGCTCCGAAAAAAGATAATAGAAAGCTAAGCATGATTCATTAGCAATTAAAAGTCAAGTGTGAAAGTTAGAGGTCAAACACAAAGAAGTTGTGATCTCCTGGAGCAAAATGGCAGAGAACTGTAAGGACTAGGTCCAGGACTTAATTACTTGGGTCATTACAAAAGTTTTGAGACAGACTGTATTATGGTCCATTATTTCACTTCCGTGAAACACAGCTGACAGTGTCCTTTCTGATTCACTCATACAAGTTTCAACTTGCTTGGCTTATTGGTATTGCTGGAAGGGCTTCATTTTTTCTCTCTGTACAGATTTTACATTTCTTTATTTTTGTGTAACTCAAAACTTTCATAATGACCCTCACATAAGAGGAGATCAAGGTAAAGCTCTAAAAGTTAGACTCCTAATCCTGCCAGGGTTGCTATGCCAAGGTCAGGACACTGGCCAAGATATATGACATGGGGCAGAGATAGCACAGGTATCTTCACCTCACCTATAGGTTCTGTTTCCACCTCTCCTAAAGAACAATGGGCCCATAACTAGGGTTAAGTGAGACTGTAACATGGCCATATTAAGTTGTGATAAAAACTTATGCAAAAGGATCTTGGGCCCTAAAAAGGGGAGGGATAAGGACTAAGCCCCAAGAGAACCATAGGACTTAGTAGCATGTGGCAAAGGAGATGGGAGAGTACATCAGATACTTCTGATTCCAGAATAAGGAAGATAAATTTGCATAAAAGTAATATCGAGGTGCATTATAGGGATGCAGACATTAACACCCGGCTAGGACTCTCAGGAGAACTCATGAATAAGGAAGTATGATGGTTTCTCGAAACTTGGAAAAAATGATGCTGCACATAAAGGGAAGAATAAAAGCCATAATGGTTATTATAGAGGTAGATAAAAGGAATTAAAAGGCTCCTAGAAGTGGCCAATTTAGAGACAATATTTAATGTAAGACCAGAAAAAGTATTAGAAGACTATGTCTCATACATCAGTTATTGGAATGATTGGTGTACTGGTGGGGAAAAACATCAGCATAATTATGAAATTCAGCAGTGGCTCTCTTCCATAAGACAGGGGAGATGGTAGGAGAAAAATTACAGAAATTCATTAATACAGAGAAAAGAGGATACTGGGATCATCTGATCCTAAACAATACAGGTCAAATAGCAGCATTTTATACTCAGAAACGAGATGAGTACAATTATTATAATAAGGGACAAGATTAAAGGAGAAGCCATAGGACCTGACTTTTACAAAGTTATGGAGATGGTTAATGGAATGTGGCATTTCTAGGCATAAAATATACATGCAATTATCTTAGTATTGTTTTGTGTGACTATAATAGAATACCTGTGACTGGGCAATTTATAAAGAACAGAGATTTATTTCTTACAGCTCTAAAGGCTGGAAAGTCCAAGGTCAAGCAGCATCCATCTGGAAAGGATCTTCTTGCTGCATCATCCCGTGCAGAAGGCAGAAGGGCAAGGGTGCTTGTGCATGCACAAGTGAAAGAGAGAAGGGGAGGTGAAGAGGAAAGGGGACAAACTTATTCTGTTATCAGGATCCCACTCTCACGATAACTAACCCACTCCTGCAATAATGGTATTGATCAATTCATGAGGGCTCTGCTTCTTTAAGTTTGTAACTCTCAACAGAGTTGCATTAGGAGTTAAGTTACAACACATGAACATTGAGGTACACATCCAAACCATAGAAATAGCCAACAAGAGTGCTGTTCTACCTTTAAAATCAAAAGAATTCAAGGATGATGATCAGAAGGCTGAGAGCAATCATTCCAATGAAAACTATAATCTCCTATCCAATATCTAGTTTTCAGACTAGAACACATTGGCAAAAGAAGAAAGAAACACTTCAATATTACAACAAATGTGCATGGAAATGGCTACTTCAGACTTTTCCCCAGGGGACCTACTGCCTTTATTGAGTAGCTGCCTTCTGGGGAAAGAGAAATATTCAAACATTTTGAGGACTTTTGGAGACAAGTTGATATTAATGCCAAAGGGTCATCATGATACCTCTGTCAGAATGCGGACCAGGAATAGCCAAGTTCAGCTCACAGTGGGTCTATCATATCTGTGAACTATCCAGTGGTCATTTCTATAGACCTCAATTTGTAATTTGTAATAGATATACTTAATAGCTGACACACTGAATTTTTAGCTTATAGGATAATAACTTTCTAGTGGGAAATGTTAAGTCAAAAACCTATGAAACTACCTCACTCCCTCACCTATTTTAAGATAGTAAATTAAATAAGAAATCATTGTCCAGTATGAATGGCTAAAATTAGTGCCACCTTTAAAGTCCACTAAAAAGTATAAAATCTTATACTTTTTTCTCCATTTAATTCACCAATTTGATTTCTGCAAAAAACAAAGACATATCCATTATAGTGGACCACTGCAAACAAAACCAAATGTTAGACACAATGGTGGATGCGGTATGTTTGCTGGGGCAGGCTAACATAGTGTCACATATATGATATGGAGCCATATTTCCACTGATCTAAAAAATACCTCCTGCTTCATAATTAAGGAAAGAGGCACTGATAGTACTTTCATTTACTTAAAATGGAAAGCAGGATACATTACAAGTTTGGTTCAGGACTGTGTTAATTCTTCTGCCCTGTATTGGAATATAGTAGAAAGAGAGGTAGGCCATCTAGATGTCCACACAGAATACTACATTTGTTCATATATTGATGACATCATGCTAATGGAACCAGGTGAGCAAAAAGTGGATGCTTGTTGGAGGATTTATTAAGAAGCATGTGCTCCAGAAAGTCAGAGATAAACCTTATGAAGATTCAGGGCCTGGTTATAGTAGTAAAATGATGAATCAATGTTATGACATGATGAATATGTTTATGGAATGTGATGTTTATGACATCATCTCTCTTCCCCAAATAAAAAACAAATTCGGCATGAAGAAGAAAGTAAAATATCTGGTAGGCTTCTTAGGGTTCTGGAGGCAGCATATTCCATGTCTGGAAACTGTATTTGGGATTATTAATCTGGTTTAAACATGAGATGTTATGAAAGGCTGCTGAATTTTAATGGAGCCCAGCTATCGCTCCTATCTTGTACTTTGGATGATTCATATTCATGGATTAGCAGGTAAGAAAATGAATTACCATCTTGGCAGAAGTGGGGAGGATGCTGTTACACAATGAGAGCAGGAGGAATATATTTAGCAGCTAGATGATACATTTGCATGTTTTTTACTACTCCTATACCAAATATTGATAATAACCATTGCATAACTCTGATCTGAGACGATCATGGGAACAAGGAAGGGAATTACATCCACAGGGTACATATCACCATCATCCTGGTACATATCACCAGGTCAGTCTCCAAAACCACTACAGGTGCTAGCTGAGGGGGAGGAATATTTATAATAGATAGTGGGAACATCAGTTATGACCTTGACATAAGCAACTGTAGTAGAGACTGTAGTTTATCACAATATTTTTCCTTTTCTAAGTTTTTCTAGAAGAGGTACTCCCAGAATCTGTATGAAGAAGTGAATCTGGACAACTTAAGTTGTGGTCTGCAGTGAATACTGTCACATGCTGCCTGGCTCCCTTTTTTATGAATGAAGGGCTTACCCTACTAGCTCTCAGGAGTGCTGAAGGAAGACAGCTGTCAGCTGTAAGATTTTGGGAGTCACCTTTCCTGGAAAAAATTTCCTCATCCCAAATCATCCTTCTTTCCAGGGCATCCCACATCCAATGATTGACCAGCTAGAGGGTAAAAAGTCCTGGTGCCCTTGCCTGGGCGGGGGGTTGGGGGGGCAATGTGATTCTGAAGGTCTATCCCAGCTCTAGAGCTCATCATGGGGTCATCTTAGATCTTTGTTGAAACTGCATGACAGCTTGACATCTTCCTCTGCCCAATTCTATCTTTCTTCTCTTTCTTCTCCAGGTTTTGATCCCAATAATCCTTCCTAATAAGCCTCTTAAATGCTAACCATCATCTTCATGTCTGTTTTCCAGAGAACCCAAGCTGTATCAAACATTACATACTCATAACTGAAACTATAACTATCATGCATTTTTATATGTGTATATATGCATTTACGAATTTATAAAATAGATGCTGATAGAATTACAAAAAGCAATCTAGAAATATATAATACTTGAGTAAAGATTTTAACACTTATTTTAGAAACTGAAAGATCAAAAAGAAGTCAGTACATGTGTATTAGTAAGGATGCAGAAGATTTAAGTAACATAATGTATCCTGCTATCATGTAACCTGGCTATATTCTTATGTCCAAGGAGTAGGAAGCACATACGATTTTTAATCATACATGCATCATTTTTAAAAGCTGACCACATATTAGCTTACAAAAGGTCTTAAAGACCTCCAAATAATTTATGCCATACAGAACAGTTTCTATTACTATAGTACAATAAAATCAATATAACTAGGCCTTCCCAAATATTGGGAAAATAATGATCTCTAACAAAAATGATTGAATCAGTAATAAAAATTTCTCCCTACAAAAGATACCAAGCCCACACAATTTTATAGAGAGATTTTACCGCCAATCAGAAACTTATGATTTTATCTGATACAATCTCAGCAAATGGATAAAGAGTACAAAATATTGTGTGATATCAAAAACAGACACAGAAAGTACAAAAAAACGAAGTGTATTGTTCCATTTCACTATGGCATAGAAGAACAAACTCTAATAATTTGTATTTTACTTAGAGTACATCCTGAGGAAACTATTTATTCCAAGAATACAGAGATGTATCAACATCAGAAAATCTATTTATGTAATTCAATACATGTAAAAAAGGGGAAAAAAACCCAAATAAGCATCTCAATGAATGTAGAAAAATTTTGATAAAAGTCAATATCCATTTGGAAATTAAGAAAATTATTAGCACATTAGCAATGGGAAAAGAACATTTTAGCCTGAAAAAGAACATCTATCCTACACATATAGAAACTACCATACTTTGCATTCAGATTTTAGAAGCCTTCACATTAAACTCAAGACAAGAAACTTTATTATGCTTCTATGTAGCAGTTCCTGGAAGCTCTAGACAATTCAAAAATGCAATAAAAATAAATTAGTGGTATAATTATTGGAAAGAAAATGGCATAATTGTTATTTGCAGATGGTATCATTGTTTGCATACAAAATACAAAAAAAATTTGCAGGCAAACCTTTTAGAAAAAAATGTTCAAGAAGATTGCTGAAAATAAGATCAACATATGAAAATTATTAGTGAGATTTTATCTAACAGTAATTGGAAAATAGAGAATGTTATTTTAAAATGAGCCCATTCCCCATTGCATTCAAATTTACACCATGCTTAGGAAAAATATCTAACAAATGGTATTTAATACTTTTATTAAAGAAAATTATAAAACTATACAAGGTCAAAAAGAATCTTGGTTATTATACGCAAGCTCAACATCAGGAACATATACTTTAAATTACTCCTCACATTGATCTATAAATTTAATGCAATTCCAATAAAAGTTCCAATAATTTTTTTCCCACTGAATTTGATAAACTTATTTCAAAATTCCTGTCTATGAGGAAATGTTTAAGAATAGGCAGGAGAGTTATGAGAAAGAATTAAGAGAACTTACTCTCTTGAGTAATAAGAAATATTTTAAAACTGTAGTAATTAAAACAGTGTGGTATTTTACAGGGTTAAAAATATATTCATTAGAAAGACTTGAGAGCTTAAAAATAGACCTCGGGGCATATGAGAACTTGATTTATGAGAAAAGTGGCCTCACAAATCAGAGCTTATTAAAATAATTAGTTATCCATATAGAAAAAAAGAAAATTGAGTTACCTCTAAGTAAAAATAAATTCCAAGTAGATTAATGGCTTAAATTTGTTTAAGCTAGTTTTAAAATATAAAAGGACAATTTTATGACCCTGTGAAGAAAAATATGTTTAATTACATAGAATAAAGGACCATCATAAAGAAAACTGATAAATTTACATTAAAATTTCAAATATCTGCAAGACAAAAGTTAACAAAGCTAAAAGACAAAGAAGAGTTTTGTAACATCCATAATAAAAAATCAATACTGAATATATAAAAAACATTTTACTACTAATAAGATAATAATAATAGCTAACATTTATTAAGGATTTGCTATATGTCAGGGTTCCTTCTAATTCAGTAATACATATTAACTCTCTTAAACCACCATAATAATCCTACGAGATATTATTTTTATCTCCATTTTGCATTTGAAGACACTGAGCCACAAAGAGATTAAGTCACACACCTAAGTACACATAGCTATAAGTGACAAATTTATACCTCATGCAGACCAACTCCAGAGTGTTAGCTCCTGAAAAAAAAATCATTCAGCTGAACAGAAGGCAAAAGATTTGAACAGATTATTCATGGAAGAGAAAGCCAAAATTGCCAATAAAGATGAAATTGCCTGACCTCACACTAATCAAGGAAATGCGGTTTAAAACCTCAATGGGTTTTCTCACACATCACATTGGCAACATTTTTTAAACCCTGAGAAATACCAAATGTTGACCAGATTAGACAAAAATAGAAACCCATGCATTCTGTGAAAGGCGGTGTAAACTGGCACACACCTTGGAGAGTACCCTGGCAATATTTAGTAAAGCGGCACAGTACGTGTACCTGGTCAGGCATGTGCAAAGGAAACATGTATAAGGATGTTCAGTGCAATTTTTTCATATAAACAAACAACTGGAAAGAGTTTAAATAGTGAGGAAAATCAATTGCAGTCTGTAATAGGATACGATGCTCCTTAGCAATGAAAATTAATGAATTAAATGTGTATCTATCAACATGGTGGGTCTCTAGGGTTGCACTATTGAGGGAAAGAAGTACTAGACAGTCCAAATAAATACGTGGAGTATGACACCATTTATGTAAGCACTTAAGACATAAGAAAACATTGTGTGTTGTTATGGTATAACAAATACATGTCTACTAAAGTGTAACGCAAACTCTCTTCATGACAGAGGCTGTTTCTAGAGAGGGAGGGAGTAAATAGGACTGCAGAGGCATCCACAGAAGATTTAGTCACATCTTTAATATTTTATTAAAAAGAGATAATATGATGCATACATAATAATTTATTAATTCTGGTGGTGGGTGCATGGGTTGATTACTCTCTGTGCATTTCAGTATATTTCTAATAAAGGACACAGAAAAAATGAAGAAGAAAGATGATTAAGACATAATCCTTACTCACAAAGAAAGCCTTCTTCATTCTGGCACAAAGCTCTGTAGGTACAGTGCCCCTTTAAAGAATAAAGACACAAACTAGAGTATTGCCTTCTGCCTGCCAAACTTCTATTCCTTCCTTTCAGGTTTCTGCATTTGTCTATAGTCGAGAGATAAATCATAGCGTAGGCAGGACCCAAAGATCATCTAAACCCTCTTGGAATAGATGAGAAAACAGATTTATGAAGGCAGAACTGGCTGAAGATCAGGAATTATATAAAGATAATGAGTCATAGAATTTAGACCAGGACTCAGACCTCAGGCAGGTGTTATAAAGCAGAGACCACAGACTGGATGCCAGTAAGCCAAATTAGGCCCACAGACAGGTTGTTTGGACTCATATGTGGTTTCATTATTTTTTAGAGAAATGAGAATATTATTATATATTCTTTGTATGTTTAGCCACAATCTCTCAATCTTGATGACTCTTATAATTTTATGTGAGCACTTTGTACATTGATGTTACCTGCCCAGCCCTTAAATCTATTGACATTTGTGACCCTCATCATGGAATCTTTGACTTGGACAGAACCTTGGAAAGATCACCTACGTTCTCAATATAGTAATTGACTCAACAGCATCGCTGACAGGTGTGATACACCTTTTTCTGAACACGTCCGTTATGAAGATGATGCTTACCAACTTTCACCATAGCCCAGCTAATCTATGAGCAGCTCTGACTGTTAGAAAGTTCTGCCTTTTATGAAGTCCAAATACATGTGCTTGCAACTTCCCACTCATTCCTAGTCCAGCCTTTTAAAGGCGCATGAAGCCAAAGTCTCATTGCACTTCTGTAAAATATTGAAGACAGTCATCGCTATTGAACAAATTCATTTCTTTTTCACAAAAAACTCTTCTATAGTTGCTTGACTTTCAAACTTCTGTCTAACTTATTTGACCGTGGAACTGCCACACTGGATGTAGTCCATGTCCTTACTACCAGAGAATTGTTCAAGGTTCTCACTGTCAACACTCTTCATCCACTGCCTAGCTACCCAGCGGTGTAAATAGCCATCAGAAGGGCAGATGGCTTCCCTCCTCCGAACTTCCCCAGCCTTTCCCCCACTTACTCCATTTTCCCTTTCCTTTCTGTCCTTTGCCTTTACCCCTTTCTGTAGTCACATATTATTTTCACTCTAGCAACAGTGAATAATATTGAAGTTTCTCTAAAGAAAGCAAGCCATATAAAGTAATATCACTATGTTGTTTCATATCCTGTTCTCTCTACATGAAATATTTCATTGGTGATTCCCCCCTGGACCCTCTTTTTCAAAACCAAGCTTTAATATCACTGTCTCTGTGAAGCTTTCCTGTGTCTTCAACCCTCAGCTTCTCCTTTTTCACACTCCAGTTTCAGTTAATGCTTCTCTCCTGTGCACCACCTCCCTGCACTATGCATACTTTACCTATTACAGTCTCTTGGATGAAAGGAGCTATGTCTTAATCCTTTTGTAACTCTAATGCTAAGCACAGTGACTGGCACATAATAGGTACTCAATAAATACTTGGTAACTTGAATGCAATTCAAGTGGGTTGAATGCAATTCAGAGGTCAATTGGAATTGAGTTGCTTGAAAATAGGAATCATGTTTTTTTCTTTCCTAGCATGAAGCAAAACTCCAGTTATCACTCAGATGATTGTTAAATGAATAGAGGTGATTCATTGGTATAAGGCTGTGCTATAAGCCTAGGGGATTTTTTTTTTCTTTTTTTGGCTTTTTCATTGTAGAAAAGGAAAACTGTGTGTCCATTTAAATATTAAATTTATATTCCCACGTACATGCACACAAATATTTGCATACAGCTATCTCTGTATATATGTGTAAATGAAATAGTATTGCCTCTGTACATCCCGGCACATATACATCTTCTGAATTGCACAGTGCACTCTGCCTTATTTGAAGTCCTGCACAATATGTCTAACCTTCCAGGCAAAGTTTCTTATTAATTTCCTTTGTGTCTATGAATGTATGATTTATTTAACAAAACTGCCATGCAGCAAATTTAATAACATTTGCTGTACCTAGAGGTACAGTTCCCCAGCATTACAGAATTGACAGGCCCAGTTACAGAGTTCATATAGCAACAATGGTCCAAGAACAACAGCATCTTCTAGCCTATTCCCACCAGACAGATCCCAATGTGTAAGTAACCAATGGAGGAGATGAGGGAAAAAAATCTAAAACAAAATCAAAACTGTGGTTCCAGTAATGGTTAAGGTTGTTAATTTCCCCCCATTTCTTTCTTCTCCTTTGTCTTCAATCCCCATCACTTCATAGGGCTGTATACAGAAACTAATGTAATTAACTGGGAGTCTGTCTTTGTCTTTTTTCTTTCCTCCACCCCTCAAAAAAAAAAAAAAATAGCTCTATATTTTTGTTATTTAATCAGTGAATACCAGTTAGCCATCTGTTTCAAAATTTTTACATAGAAATAGACCTTGAGCCATTTCAGTCTGAACCTCTGGGAGTCTGTCCAAGAGAGATGAGAAATGGATCATACCTGATCTATGCTCTGCTTCTTTTCAATCCCAACCCAAATTAAAGAAATCATAAAATAAATTGCAAAGTAAGGGATCTATAAATTATTAAATATCAACAATTAAAAATCTTTTTGCAAATACATATCACCCTAAAGCGAGGCCTATTTCTGACTAGCCAAAGGCAGATTTGTTTGATAAATTCTCATAATATTTTAACATTTATTCCATTTTCCCTGGGGCTCAGCACCTTAGGAGAGGTTTTGTATTGGGGGGTTTACTCTTAGCACATATAATATCTGCATTCATCTGTCTTAATCCTTGGTTTGTTTATCTGTATGCATTCATTCATATAAAGAACATACATCAAATGTAACTCACTTTGAGTGGTATGGTTGGTTGGTTCTTAGCCTTAATGGTATTCTATTTAACTAGTGATTTATAATGAACTGCCCCAAAGTTTCATGCCTTTTCATGCCTTGTAGATTTTGTGGAGAAAGAATTCAGAAAGAGTATGGTGAAAATAGTTTGAATCTCCTCTGTAATATCTGTGCCTTCCGCTGACAAAAACTCAATGAGAGTGACCAGATGGCTAAGGGCTGACATCACCTGAAGGCAGTTAATGTGTTTGCAAGTAGGACCTGTTGGTGGGCTGGGGAATCAGTTGGAGCTGTTGATCAGTGTTCACAAAACTTCTTCATGTGCTTGGGCTTCCTCATTGCCTGGTGGCCATGTAGTAGTGAAACTTCTCATAGGTGTTAGGAGAATGTCCTAGCTGTAAGAAAAGTTGTATCAACTTTCCTGACCTTGTCTTAGAGGTCACTCAGTATAACTCTACGGCATTCTATTGGTTCAAAGCAAGTCACAGCTACAGTACAGGAAAGAGGACATAGATCTAATCTCTTAATGGAAGGTATGTCAAGGTCATGTAGAAGAATGAGTACGATAGGAGATATTTTCACGGTTATCTTTGGAGAATGCAACCTGTCATAATAGCTTACAGTGTAGTAGGAAGTTAAAAATGGAAACAAATCAGTTCAAGAAAGGGTTATAGTGGGATAAAAGAATTTGCGAAGTACACCAAAATACCTGGGCAATCATATCTGGAGAAAATAAGGTCAGAGAAAGTTTTAAAAAGAACCGACTCTTAAAGTAGGTAAGTTAGACACATCGGTACACATCTAGGTGGAAGTTGTTGAATTTTGGGTTTTGGAGGCATAACTTACGTAGAATAATATTTTTTCGGTAACAAACGATCTTTAAAACATGATTTATGTTAATTAAAAAAACAAATAAAAACCTAAATCAGAAATTCCCCTGTACTCTCCCGTACCTTTTAAAATCCCTTTCCAGTACAGAAATTCCCCTTTACTCGCCAGTGCCTTTCAAAATCCCTTTGCTGGTTGGGGAATGAATTTGGGATGAGGTGACAATACCTGCAAAGTCTGATGGCCCTGGGGCTGGAATGGGCACAGATGGAAAATTACAACGTGCCAGATGAGGACAACCTTTGGCCCTCCTGGGCACTCCGAAAGCTGTAACGGCCAGCAGGAGAAAGCTGGCTAGATAGGACGGACAGGGTCCTCTCTGGGCACAGCTTGGCACAGCTTTATTCTCACAGAGCAGCCATCATCCCAGGGGTCATCCAACCCATGTTGCCTTAAGCTTGGTGTGTTGCCTACCTTCCCCAGGTCTTGGGACTTGATAAAATTGCAGATTTGTTGAGGCTTCAGGGGTTCCCAAGAGATTCAACCATTTTCTGACTTAAAGAATGAGGTCAATCCTTGCAGCTTTATGGTGGCTCACAGGCAGGAAGAGCATATCCCTTGTTCCTAGATCGGAGGCCAGCAGAGCTTGAGTGCGTGAATATCCCCCAAAGCAAACCAAAAAACTTTCTCCATGTTTTATTTACTTTGTGTTATTAAAGGGGCATCACTGTGTCATCTGTGCTGAGCCAGAGCCTCTAATTCAGGAGAAATGAAATTCCAACCCAGTGTGTGCTTAACTTCACCAGCACAGTAAATCCATTTCTCTTTTTGTCTCTGTCTCATCCCCCCCTTTGTAGTGAAGAGATATACAGCTCGGCGATGAAGTCTGTCAGCGGGAAACCACTCTGGCAATTTCTGAGTGATGTCTGAAGAAATGAATTGAGCGTGCTTGCCTGGGGCGGAGACGCGAGACAGACCATGCTTTTATGGTCACTGCTGGGTTTGTGATTTTGCTGTGTGCTGCTTATCTATGTAGATTCTTTCCTGTTCCAACACATAAAGAAAAACATGCCCAGCCAGACACTCTCCGGCTTATCGCTCCACATCAACCCAGAAGCAACACAGGTTTTCAATTTCTCCATTTGCCAGTGCAACTGAAAATTGGCAGAGTCTGCTGCTGTATTGAAATGAACAGTGGTGCAAAACTGGCCTCTACAGAAAGAGATAGCATGGGGGTTGGGGGATGGGTGGGAGTGGGGAGGGAGTGGAACACAGGATCTGGCAATCATTTCACCCATATTTGATGGCTGGAAGCCCTGGCTAGTCGCATTATGCTAGGTGTTTTTGCACTTGGGCTGGCTCTCTTTTGCTTTTGAGCATATTTACTCTTGTTATTTGCCTCTAGTTGAAACACACTCTCCAGCCCCCTATTATGGCCCATCTCCCTCCCCACTCCCTCTTTACCTTTTACTTTGCCCTTCACATTTCAGTTTTGACATTACTTCTTCCTGGAATCTTTTCCTTCCCTTCTGATTTTGTATTTGGCCATTCTGTCATTGTACTTCCTTAGTCCCTGAACTTATTACCTGTAAAGTCCCCTCATGTGGCTTAATAATTTTCTTCTTCCTTATTCCTCCACTAGATTATAAGACACATGAAAGCAGGAAACCTATTTTTCTTTGTGGTTCTATTTCTATGCACTTAACACTATGCCTACCACCTTGTACACGTAGTTACTCAAATAAAATTGTGGATTATTAAGGTAAGAAGATGTAAGCTAGGAGTAACAGGTAAATGTGTGGTCACAATTAAAGTCTGAATGGATTGGTGAAAGAATGGGAAAAGGAATGAGGTTTTACTACATATTCCAACCAGATGTGAAAATAGAAAATATAATGTGTGTATTACTAGTCAGATCAGACTGCCATGATAAAATACTATAGACTGGGTGGCTTAAAGATACTAGACATGTATTTGTCACAGTTCAGGAAACTGGGAAGTGTAAGGTCATGGTGCCAGTAGATTTGTTCCTGGTGAAGACTCTTTTCTTGAAGACGGCTGCTTTCTCTTTGTATTCTCACATGGTAGAGAAAGAAAATTAAGTAAGGTCTTCTGAATTTCTTTGGATTATATAACGGCACTCATCTCATCATGAGGGCTCCACTCTAATAACCTAATTACCACTCGTAGACTTCATTTACAAATACTATCACACTGGAGAATAGAGCTTCAACATGAATTTTGGAAAGGCACAATTCAGTGTCTAGCACACTGGCATTAATGGTGAGATCTTGGTGAAATTGTTTCATACATTCAAATGACAGCAATGTTACAGTAATAGGATATTTTAGGAAGAAATACATCAGTGTGAATTAAAGAATCCAAACCATTTATATCCAATTGACTCTGTAATCCTATTTCTGACAATGCAACCTAAAGGAATGTAAAAATTACGCACATTAAGATAATTCATTATAGCATTGTCATTACAATAGTGAGAAATTGAATACAATTTGAACAGTATAGGAATGGTTAAATAAATGACAGTATTATGCAGTATAATACTATATTATGCAACCATTAAAATGATACATTTGAAGCTTATTTGGTATCATAGAAAAATATTTATTGCTTAATTTTAGTTTAAACAATAAAATTGCATCTATATTATAGTTTAAATTGCATAAAGTTATGTTTTTGAACAGGCAAATTCAAATAGGAATAAGTGAAAATAGCTGTATTTACTAGAGTGGTTGGATTTGTGCGCAGTTTTTGGCTTTCTTTTAGCTTTTTTAGTGTTATAATGTTACATGTATGACTTTAAAATAATTTTTAAGAAGAAAGATCTTGAAGAAGCTACTGAGAGCTTAATCTTAAGGCTGATAGCTTTTTCTTTTAAAGCATCTACTGGGAATGTATTTCAGATAATCTTGGCTAATGGATGCTAAGTTTTCATTTTCTTTTTTCTATGTAGAAACCTCAAGATTAAACTGGAAGATTAGTATCTGGGTGTTTGGATGATTTTGCTTCAATTTTCTCCCTCTATTGAGGCCAACTACAGGTTGGGAGTTTATCCTTCATTGTCAAACAACTGCATATATTTGTCCAAATACAAGGATCTGCAAATTTACAAAGGCAATTATTGTATGACCAACCATGGATCAGCTATAAGACACTATTTCATCTCCTCCTCCTTGTTCAAAGGTATTTTTGAGCACTGACTTTAATCTTTCTAAACTTTCTTTCAAGAAAAACTGCATCAGAGATTTTTTTAATATTATGAGTTAATAGGAGTGTACATATGGTTATGTTATATTATTTGCATTTGTAATGTAAAGTCCAAAGTCTGGCTGGTAGTTGAGTCCTTCACCCAAGAAGCGTGCTGCATACATTGTACTGATAGGTGGGAACTAATCAAGCCCCCACTCTCTTTTCCCCCTTTTGAGTTTACATTGTGTTTTCCTCTCATATGGGCCTATAATTGTTGGCCTACTATTTTCAGATTAGTACTAAGTACATGGGATTCTTGCTTTTCCATTCTTGAGAGACTTTGGGGATTATTCTCCAAATCCATCCAGGTAAATATGAAAGATGCAAAGTCCACCTTTTCCATGGTATGCATTAATCCATTCATGTGTTGGTGGACACTTGGGTTGTTTCTATATCTTTGCAAATGTAAACTGAGCTGTTACAAACATTTGAATGCAAATGTCCTTATGGTAAAATGATTTTTTTTTTCTGGGTAGATACCTAGTAATGGGTCAAATGAGAGGTCTATTTTTAGTTCTTTAAGAATTCTCCATACTTCTTTCCAAAAAGGCTGTACTAGTTTGCAATCCCACCACAGTGCATCATTGTACCTTCTCTCAGACCAGGGTTAGGGTTAGGGGTAGGGATCTGCAGCATCTGTAGCTTTGGGACCTCGTAATGAAGGTTATTCTCATTGGTGTTAGGTGATATCTCAAAGGGTCTTTGATTTGCATTTCTTTGATGATTAGGGATAAGGAACAATTTTTCATGTGTTTGTTGTTTGTTCGTTGTTTGTTCATCAATCTTCTTTTATCTATGTTGATTTGAATGTAGAACAATCTGGCCAGGAGCATGGGAGACAAGTTGGGATGGTGAACAGGTGATGTCTTCCTTTGGCTTACTTAGGCATGGGACTATGGGCAAGTTAGGTGATCTTTCTAGGTCTTGATTTTCTCATCTGAAATGTTAGGAGATTAATACCTCCCTTATGTGATTCTTATGAAATAACGTATTTCACACAGCCTAATATCTGCCATATAGTAGTCTTTTCTTCAGTTCAACAAACACTTATTGTGCACCTAACATCCTATGGTAACTTGGAAATATATAGTATCCATGCTGGGCTACCTGAACCAACTGCCCACTTCAGTCTGACTGCTTTGTATTCATGACAAAGTCAGGATCTCTTTTTATCACTGAATTGCAGTCAAAAGACAGGCAAAGATAAGTTCATCACGAATGTATGGATTTATTTCTGGATTCTTTATTCTGTTTCATTGGTCTATATTTTCTTTGTATGCCAGCATGATGCTATTCTGGTTATTATAGCTCTGTAGTATAATCTGAAGTCAGGTCATGTTATTCTTCCAGTTTTGTTCTTTTTATTCAGCATGGCTTTGGCTATTTTGGGTCTTGTGTAGTTCCATATAAATTTTAGGATTATTTTTTCTATTTCTGTAAAGAATATCATTGGCATTTTGATGGAAATTGCATTCAATCTGAGGATTTCTTTGTAATATTTGATAGTATTAACATTTTAGTAATATTAATTCTTCTAAGACACGAGCATAGAATATATTTTCTTTTTGTGTGTCCTCTTAAATTACTTTCGTTACTGTTTTGTATTTTTTTATTATAGACATTTTTATTTCTTTGGTTAAGCTTATTCCTTGTTATTTTATTTTGTCGACAGCTGCTGTAAATGGGATTACTTCCTTGGTTTCTTTTTCATATTGTTTATCATTAGCATAGAGAAATGCTATTGATTTTTGTATGTTGATTTTGTATCCTACAACTTTAATAAATTTCTTTTTCAAGTCTAATAGGTTTTTCTTTTTTTTTGGCATGAAGTTTTTAAGTTTTCTCTGGATATGAGATCATATCATCTACAAACAAAGATACATATAATTTTACTTCTTCCTTTCCAATTTGGATGCCCTGTATTTCTTTTTATTTTCTTGTTGTCTAGCTAAAATTTTCAGTACTATGTTGAATAACAGATGAAAGTGGGCATCTTTGTCTTATTTCAGATCTTCGAGAAAACGTTTATAGTTTTTCACCTTTCAGTATAACACTATACTAGCTGTGGGTCTGCCATATGGCTTTTATTATGTTGAGGACAAAGGTGCCAAGAACATACATTGGGTGAAGGACAGTCTCTTCAGTAAATGATGCTGGGAAACTTGGATATCTATAGGCAGAAGAATGAAACTAGACCCTTATATCTCCATATACAAAAATCAAATCAAAATGGATTGAAGACTTAAATCTAATGTCTGAAACTATGAAAATACTAAAAGAAAACTTTGGGGAAATGCTTCAGGACCTTACTCTGGGCAAGGTCATCTTGAGTAATACCCCCTCAGCCCAGGCAACATAAGCAAAATCAGACAAATGAAATTACATTAAGGTAAAAAGCTTCTACATAGTAGAGGAAACAATCAAGAAAGTGAAGAATACTAGAAAATATTTGCAAAATTCCTATCTGACAAGGGATTAATAACTAGAATATACTGTAAGGAGTTCCAACAACTTAATAGGAAAATATCAAATACTCTGACCAAAAATTGGCAAAGGATCTGAATAAACATTCCTCAAAAGAAGACATATAAATGGCCAAGAGGTAGATGACAAAATGCTTAATATTATTAGTCAACAGAGACATGCAAATCAAAACTAAAATGTGATATCATCTCACACCAATTAAACTGGCTTTTATCAAAAGGAAAGGCAATAAAAAATGCTAGTGAGAATGTGGAGAAGGGAAAACCCTTGTACACTGTTGGTGGGAATATAAATTAGTGCAATCTATATGGAGAATAGCCTGGAAATTCCTAAAAAACTAAAAATAGGACTACCATATAACTCAACAATCCCACTGCTGATTATATAGCCAAAAAAGGAGAATTCAGTATATCAAAAAAATTTGCATTCCCATATTTATTGTATCACAATTCATAATAACCAAACTTTGGAATCAACCTAAGTGTCTATCAATGGCTAAGCAGATAAAAAAAATTGTGGCACATATACATAATGTAATACTATACAACCATAAAAAAGAATGACATCCTGTCATTTGAAGCCACATGATAGAAGTGGAGAACATTATGTTAAGTGAAATAAACCCAGCACCAAAAGACAAATCTCATTATGTTCTCACTTATACATGAAAGCTAAATATTAAAAACAATCAATTTTGTGGAGACACGGAGGAGAATGATGGTTACTGGAGGCTGGGAAGGGTAGCAGGGATGAGGGACAGAGTTTGGATGGCTAATGGGTGCAACAATAAGGTTATTTAGACAGAATGAACAATATTTTATAGCGTAACAAAGTGGCTGTAATCAATGGTAAGTTAGGGTATATTTAAAATAATTAAAAGAGTGAAATTGGAATGTTCCTAATACAAAGAAATGGTAAGTCCCTGAGGTAATAGATACCCCAGTTATGATTTGATTAGTTTGCATTACATGCCTGTATAAAAATATCACACGTACCCTAAAAATATGTACATCTATTATGTACCCATAATAATAAAAAATAAACTTGAAAACAAACAAACAAACAAAAAAAAAAAAACAACCAACAAACCAGCAGGCAAATGCGATAGTGAGACCTTTATAGGGCTGCTGTGTAACAGTAGGGTGATGTTGGCACGACCTCTAGAGGAACAGATTCAGATGCTCCCTCTTAATCTGATGAGCAATCCACAGGGGAGCGTGCTGCAGCCTGTATGTAAATGAGGCCACAGCAGCATTTGTAGAAGCAAGATGTGCAATTAACAAAACATAGACAAACCCAAGCCTCATTGACCCAGATTTGTCTCCATTCTGGGACTATTCTCTTTTTAGCAGTGACTCTTATTCTGGTCAGAAGTGCTTCATCCATCCAGAAAAGAATCTAAGGAACAGTTTCCTCTCCAAGCTATGCCCACCATTTGGATAACTGAAGGTATTTTGTTGAGCACCAAAGGATCTGATGAAAGCGTATAAGGGGAAAACAGGGAACTCCAGTTGTGGTCTTTCTTGTCCACAGATTCCCTGTGTGATTTAAGGAGTATAGCTGAAGTTTTTGAGTCTCTGCAGCTTTGTGTTTCAAACTGTTCTAATAATTCTACCAGATCAGTTCATTCTCCAGCTTCCGGTCTGTTGAGGGCTCTTAGGTCTATGGAGTCACTGTCTACTCACCGTGCTTTTTGACTGCCCCCGTCCCCCGAGCATCTGACATCATTTTCTGAAATGTTACGTGGCCTCTTTTCCACTCCCGTTGAGTCTCACCTACCCCGAGCCATGTCAGTTCTCCCCAGGAGCTCTGTCACCGACCCTGCGCTTTCCTCTCTTCAGGCGCAGGAGCATGCTCCTCCTTACGCTGGGTTTGTCCTGCTTCTCCTTTGATACAGAAACTCTGGCCACTTCCTGTTTTCTCTCCCTTGGTCTCATTTCCTCTCCCTGGCTTCTCAGAGTCTCTGCAGCTCCTTCACTGCAGCCTTTCCAGTCTCATCACATTCCCGTTCCCCTGCGCTCCCATCACCTCTTCTCTCCCCAGAGTAATTTTTCCACCCTGTCCCTCAGAACCTCTTGGTCTGGTCCATTGCCGTGTCCCCAGGAGCACCTCTCAGAGCTGAGCAGCTTTCTTGTCATACTTTATTTTTCATGTCACTGGGCTTCGGGACTCAGGTGATGATCCTTTCATCTTTTAGGAGCACAACCCTCTCGCAGGGCAATAACATGTTGGACAATGTTTTTGGAGGTGTGCTCTCTGATCCGTCACTTCCCTCTGTGTGATTATTTCTTTGTTATGCTTTCTGAAAGTGATGTGCGCAAACCTCCCTCTTTGGTCGTGCAGATGGAGTCATAAAATCAATTCTCATGACAACTTGGAGAAATTAATCTTCTTTATTTGTCTATAACTCCTGCGGACTCCAACTCTGAGAAGAGAAAGAAAAAATAATCGTATACAGCCTAAGTTTGTCTAAAAGGCAGAAGTGGCAGGACCGCAGCTCGCTGACCGAGCTTCCTACCCTGTTAGTGTAGCGGTGACCCACATAGTCACAGGGGCAGGTTAAGGGGAAAGGGAAGGAGCAGGGGGTCCCTGTCTTCATGATCTGGTGTAAGCGTGTCTGTGCTCACTCCGAGCCTCAGCGTAGGAAGCAGAAACACACAGACACCTGCAGTTCTCCTGCTCCTCGCCTCCTTCCTCTCTTCGCCATCCCACCTTCAGGGACCTCATGGGGGGACTTGGCCCCCTCCTTGGGACATTTGTACCATTTATGGATATCCAGCATCTTCGGACAGCACTGTGTTTCTGTGTTTGTTTTGTTTCTCTCTCTACATTTCCCCCATCTGTCCCCAAATAAGAAACCAAAACTTGGTTTTCCAGTCTCCCCTCCACATGGGGCAGCAGCCCGGAACTCGGGCTCAGTGACCAGGCACACCACTGCATTTGGAAGACAGAGGTGTGGGGAGAGTGCTACTCTCTGCCGTGGTCTCCTGATGAGCCAGGGAGACAGCGCAGACAGCCGCTGAGTCACAGAGGCCCTGGTGTTCGTGCCCTGCCTCTGCCCTGCAGCTGCAGGGTCACTCTTACGCGTGCTCTGGTGGCATGCTTGAAGACTTGTCCCTGGAGACGTCATTTCTGAGCCTGATTCTCTGGCTTTTAAGAAATTCCACGAACTATTTAATATTCTTTAATAATTCTCTTTTAAACAGCCGGAGTGTATTCACTCTAATATACTAATATAACATCCTCCATCGCCACATACACACTGACCTCCCTACCCGGATCCCTCTTATGTATCATTTATGGATCTGTTTTGATTCCTTATATATGCTAACTGGGAACTTATAAGTACCTGGCTTTTAAGCCTAGTCTTGGTTAGGAAGTTAGTCTCTGTTCTCTCCTGCTATGTAACTCATAGCCCTAGAATAGTTCTGGAGGTAAAAGATTGTAAGACAAAAATATTTTGAGAATAATATTAAAATGTGTCACTTAAAACCACATGGCTCCCCTAAATATGCTTTTAGGAAAGTCTATGCTTACCTTTCTCTCCTTGGAGGTCTCATTTCTCTGGGAATTGCTGAAGAATTTAATGGCACCAGGAAGTCACTTTTCCATAGCTGAAAGGACCATTTGCATGACTAAGGAAAGCCAGACTGGGTGAAAGCCCTTTTGCTTTGGGGTGTCTGTTTGAATCTTCCCTCAGTCTGTGTTCTTCCCCATTCCTGCACTTCTGCTTCTGTTGTCCGCCTCCACACCCTGCCTGGGAATCCTGGCCGTGGCCTTGATGTTACTCACCAAGCCACCTGTCCTTCACAGAGATGATACACTGCTCCAGCCTCTCGCAGCTTCTCCTGGCGACTCTAATTTCCATTGACTTCTTTTCCCTCTACACTGGTTTAGCTGTTACAGTAAGTGTCACACAGTTTAGTGCTTAATCATTGCAATATGCATCACACCCTGGCAGAAATAAGCCCTCGAGAGAGTACTCTAAGGAGTGCACTTTCTCTATTTTGCCCAACTTGGATTCAAAATCTTGATTATTACAGATAAAAAAAGGCAATGTAGCCAAGTGTCTCAGATTATAATAAAAATATCGTGAGGGGGTTTCATTATTCATCTTAGAATTCCAGGTTTGTATATCTCCATCTGAATGTCTTATAGGAGTCTTAACACAATATGTCCCAAACTGCACTGCTTTTCTCCCCCAAACTTACTCCTCATGTAATCTCCCCATGTAAGTAAATGGAAATTTTGTCCTAGTGGCTTTGAGTAAAAGCCTTGGGCTTATTCTTCCTTCCTGTTTCTCTCCCAACCATATTTAATTCACTTGTAAACTGTATACGTAGGATATCACTTCTCAACAGCTTCACAGATACCATGGGTTCTGTCCTGGGTTATCGCAATGGCTTCCTAAATGGCCTTCCCAATTCTGCCTTTGTTCTCTGCCCCCATGCACAGGACATTCTCAACAATCTTCAGAATGGAACTTTTAGAATGTATGCATTGTCATGGAACTGTCTTCTTCCAAAGCCTCTACTGATTTCTCACATCACTCAAAGTGAAAGCCAAAGCTCTTCCAATGGCTAAAGGCTATTATGGGATGACACTCACAGCATCCTTCCTGACCTTATCTCTCACCCTCCCTGGCCCAGTGTTCCAATGTTGTCATCATCTCTTCTCTTTCTCAGGTAAAGAGAACCTGTTGCCACCTCAGTATTTGTCTTTGCTTGTTGTTTTGTTTGCAATGCCCAGATTTCCAAATAACCACTTTCTACCTTCCTTAGAGCTTACTCTAATGTCACCATGTCAGTGAGACGTTCTCAAATTAACCTATTTTTATGAGATGACTCCTTAGCTTTCCCCCCTCTTCTCCCAATTTCCTCCATAGTACGTACCATTATTTGACATACTATAAAAATACTGGATTATTTATTTTCTACCTGTCTCCTCTCATTAGAATGTAAGCTTCATGAGAGCAGAGATGGGAATAGTGCCTGGGAACAACAGGTGCTGAATTAATAGTTCTTACAGGAATGAATGAATAAATAAATGAAAGAACAGGGCCAAGTATCATTTGAGAATGGCTGAGCCTATACTTTGCTATATTCTAGCAAGAAATTGTGGAATTTTATACATAGTTAACTTTGACATAAATTTTTAAAAACCTATAAAAGCTATAGTGTGTAATTTTAGTAACAACTTCTAGTCTCTTCTCACTAAGTATATTAACTTGAGAATCCTTCACTACTGTGGCCAAGGGAAGAGTCTCAGATTTAAATAGATTGGGTGCCTATAGATCAGTAGCTAGGGCGCCAGCCACATACACTGGAGCTGGTAGGTTCAAATCCAGCCCGGGCCTGCCAAACAACAATGACAACTGCAACCAAAAAATAGCCAGGCATTGTGGCAGGCACCTGTAGTCACAGCTACTTAGAAGGCTGAGGCAAGAGAATATTTTAAGCTCAAGAGTTTGAGATTGCTATAAGCTGTGATGCCATGGCACTCTACCCAGGGTCACATAGTGAGACTCTGTCTGCAAAAAAAACCAAAAAAAAAAAAAATAGATGGATTGGGTGCTTCATTCTGCCCTGTCCTGGGTATGCATGTGCGTTTTTTTCCTAATCATTCTCTCTCTCTGCTCCAAGGAGAACAGTCCTGGTACACTTGGGATTGTGATGGCTGATGCCTTCCTTTGAGGACCCAATTACAAATTCCTATTTGTGACAATTACAAAGTCCTATTTGTGTTGGCTTACATAGTTGGTTTATGTAAATTTTTATGGAAGCTTTTTATTTCCCAAGCAAGCCTCATACGGTGCTTGCTGTCTGTATTATGTATTCCCCTCGGAATGCTCTCATTCTCTTTCTCTCTCTCTTTCTGTTCAAAACAACAAGCAAAGACAAATATATTTTTATTTGTATACTGTGGCTCATGCCAGACCTTTAATATTTTCTTCCTGCTATATTCTCCTGAATTTTCTTTGGTATTCTAGGGGGAAAGAAAAAGTTTTATTTTATTCCCTTTAGTGAGAAGAGTCATTTGCTTGTTAATTTCCAAGCTGAACAAAGATTCTCCTTTCTATATAGCCTCATCAAACATCTCTCTGCTGAAGTTAGAGTCCATTACTGTGCTCTAAACTTGACCTTAGTCCTCTAGGCCAAAAAATATTGATATAGAATTTGATAGTAATCCTGTTACATAACCAAATTTATAAGTTACTTAAGGGCTTGGGAATAAATATCTGTTTTTCCCATATCACATAGTAGAGTTCTGGGTACATCATCAGTTCTAAATGAATATTTGTTTGATTAATTCACTGATTTGGTCAGGTCTTTATTCCTTTAACAAGTATGTGTGGGTGCACAATGTGCCAGGCATTCTTCTATGTACTAGTGGCACAGCATTTAAAAAATAGACGCAAATATCTGCTCTGATGAAATTCCTATGCCAATAAAGGGAGGTAGACAATGAGCAAATAAATGAATATGGAATATGTCAAATAGTGGTACATGCTATGGAGAAAATTGAATTGAGTTAGAGAAATAAGGAGTGCTTGGAAAGGGGGAATTGAAAGGTCATATATGGCAAACCCACAGCTAACATTATACTGGATAGAGAAAAGCTATAAGTCTTTCCTCTAAGAACAGGAACAAGATGAAGACCTTCGCTTTCACCACTTTTATCCAGCATATTATTAGAAGTCATAGCCAGATCAATCAGACGAGAAAAAGAAATAAAAAGAATCCAAATTGGAAAAGTGGAAGTCAAATTGTCTCTCTTTACAGATGACATGATCTTATATGTAGAAAAATCTAAAGATTCCACCAACAAACTCTTAGAACTTATAAAAAAAATTAGTAAAGTTGTAGTGTACAAAATCAATATATAAAAATCAGTAAACTTTCAGGACACCAATTACAAAAGAAATTTAAAAAATCTCATTCACAAGGAGCGCAAAGAATTAAATAAAAACTTAAGAATAAATATAACTAAGGAAATAAAGGATCTTTGCAACAAAAATACAAAACATTGCTGAAAGAAATTGAACAGGACACATTGTTAAAATGACCATACTACCCAAATCAATCCACACTTCAATGCAATCACTATTAAAATGCCATTGACAGTCTTCATAGAAGTAGAAAAAACAACCATAAAATTTATACGTAACCAAAAAAGACCCCAAATAGCCACAGCAAAAAGAAAAAGTTGAAGGCATCTTATGACCTGACTTCAAAACATACTACAAAGTGATAGTAACTAAAACAGTGTGACACTGGTATAAAAAAAGACACATAGACCAATGGACCATAATAGAGAACCTAGAAATAAGTCAACATATTTATAACCAACTGATTTTTGACAAAGGAGCCAAGAATATATATTGGAGAAAAAAGACACCATCTTTAATAGTGCTTATAAAAGTGGATATTTATTAACAGAAGAATGAAACTAGACCCTTATGTCTCACCATATACAAAAATCAACTCAAAAATAAATTAAAGACTTAAACATAAGACCTGAAACTATAAAACAATTAGAAGAAAACATAGGGTAAATAATTTATAACATTTGTTTAGGCAAAGATTTTATGACTAAGCCTTTAAAAGCAAAGATAAAAAAAGTAAAAATAGACAAATAGGACTATATTGAAATGAAAAGCTTCTACACAGTAAAGGAAACAATAAATTGTGAAAATGGAAGAAAATATTTACAAAATATTTATTGGACAACTAATACTCAGAATACACAAGCAATTCAAACAAATCAACAGCAAAAAACCAAATAATCCCATTAAAAAGTGGATAAAGGCTCTGAATAGACATTTCTCAAAAGAAGACATACAAATGGCCAAAAAGTATATGAAAAAATGCTTATTATCACTCATCATCAGGGAAATAAAAACCAAAACCACAATAAGATATCATCTCATTCCATTTAGAATGACTACTACCAAAAAGAGGAAAAATACCAAAAATTGGCAAAGATGTAGAAAAAAGAGAATTTTTATTTATCTGTTTTGGGGAGTGTAAATTAGTACAGCCATTATGAAAAGAACATGGCAGTTTCTTAAAAATCTAAAACTAGAACTACCACACGATCCAGCAGTCCCACTACTGGGCATTTATCCAAAGGGGGAAAACCATTGTATCAAAGGTATATTTGAACATCCATGCTTATTTCAGCATTATTTATAATAGCCTAGATATGGAATCAATCTAAGTGTCCATAAATGGATGAATGGATAAAGAAAACGTGGTTTTTCTCTCTCTCACACACACACACACACACACACTCACATACAAAAAATGGATTACTATTCAGCCACAAAAAGAATGAAATCTTGTCATTTGCAGCAACATGGATGGAACTAGAAATTTCATTTCTTTATATTAAATGAAATAAACCAGACATAGAAAGACAAATATCCCACATACAGGTGAAATATGATCTCACTTGTTTGTGGGAGCTAAAAAAGTTGATCATATGGAGTTAGAGAGTGGAATGATCGTAATCAGAGACTTGGAAGGAGGGAAGATAAAGAGAGGTTGGTTAATGTAGATAAACATACAGTTAGATGTAAGGAATAAGTTCTAGCTTGCACAACAGGGTGACTATAATTAATAATGTATATTTCAAAATAGCTAGATAGAAGTTTTGAAATTACAAATAAATAATAAATTTTTGAGGTGATAAATATTCTAAATACCCTGATTTGATCATTATGCATTGTATATGTGTGTCAAAATATCACATGCACCCTAAAAACATGGACAATTGCTATGTATCAATTAAAAAAACTGAATAAATTTACTTAAAAACAGCTCACTAATGACATATGGGGAAAGATCTGAGGAAGTGTAAGTTCAAACAATAAGGATATCTGTGAAAGAGAGTGTTCTAGGTAGACAGAGTGACAAAGGCAAGGGTCCTTAAGTGGG
The DNA here is from genome assembly GCA_963574655.1 of Perodicticus potto. Taxonomy (NCBI): domain Eukaryota; kingdom Metazoa; phylum Chordata; class Mammalia; order Primates; family Lorisidae; genus Perodicticus; species Perodicticus potto. The sequence goes on from CAUYRH010094578.1 coordinate 47,265, forward strand.
CATATGTTCCTTCAGGCCAGGGAAGATCCCAGAAGCTAGGATGGCCACACACAGTGGCATGAGCAAGGTAGACAGTAACAGAGATAAAGTCAGCAAGACAGTGGAAGAAACAGACTTGAAGACATTAAAGAAACTTTGTATTTTACTCCTGGTAAAGTAGGCGCCATTGGAGATTCAGACCAGGGGAGCAATTTTACTAATTTACATTAAAAATTTCTCAGAATAATTCTCAATGCTCTTTTGGGAATAAACAGAAAAAATAGAGACATGATTAGGGAAATTTGTTAATAAATCACTGTAATAATCTCAGCAAGAGATAGTGTAGCTTGAGCCAGGGTGGTAGCTGGTACAAAGCTATTGGATTCTTTATAGTTGTTGAAAGCAGAGCTTACCATAGTTACCAATGGATCAAAGGTGGGGTATAAGAATAAGAGTAGAGTCAAGGACAATTCCTGAGTATTTTTGGTCTGAGCCAAAATAATTGCAATAATAGGATAATTGTGCAATTATAGGAATAATCTGTCATGAGTGGAAATTTAATGATGTGAGAAGAAGGGGAATTGCTAGGGTAGATAAGAAGGCGTGGGAAATGTTACCAAACACACAGCCAAGTTACCCATAAAAACAGAGTAGGGTAAGTATTCAGTAACAGGTGCATGCAGGAACTTGGGAATGCTTTTCTGATAACTTCGGTTATCTTAGTCAAATGCCATTACCTGAAGGTGATAACTGGGGAGGAGATAATAGAAGTTTGAAGAGAGAGGAAATAGTGTGGAGTGGTCAACCAGAAAAGTGGGACAATGAGAAGATTTGGGAAATATTGTTTGGCAAAAGCAAAGACTTATTTAAAGTATTGAATGTAATCAGCAAATGTGTTTTTCTCTATACATATTGAAATGCTTAGGTTGGAATTTGCTGGGTGCTAAGAGACAGCCAGAGTGTTAAGGTTGTATACAAGGAAGTGATTGTAACTATCCAATCATGAAATGTATGTCCACGTCAAGAAAATGATGTCATGAAGGGAATGAGGGACACTAAAAGAGTTATGGTATTGACAGATTTTTTTAGGCACAGTTGGCCAAGTTTTGGAGGGAGAATTATTTGAATGGTGGCAGTTACATGGAGTTGGAAAGACAAGAGGTGCTGGGAGGGTAATAGGATGCTTAAAATTTATATTAAGGAAGAGATGCTATTGATAATGGCAAGGTCTAGGGAATGAATAACCATGGGATTGGGCAGCTGAGACAATGGAGGAGAGTAAGTCATGGAAGTGAGAGGCCAGGGATTGAAAGGATCATCTCCAGGTGTACTGACATCAGGGGGAATTGTGACAGGTGCTGTACTAGAGAGAGTATCCATAGACCAAGAGGGGACATCATAAAGGAATGAGGAGGCTTAATCCATCCTGAGACCTATAGATGAGAAGTAGGGGTGTGGAAAGATCTAATTTGATAGAGAGGAGGAAGAGGGAGGAAGTCAGGTGTGTGTGGGCTAAGGGTCTGGAAGTGGCAGTGGGAGGTATGGAGCCCTTGGGTTTTCTGAAATTTTCTAAGTTAAAACACTTGAGAGGGCTACAAGGAAGGCAGTATCATCATGAAACAGCCAGATGTGAAACAGCCAGATACCAATCAAAGCCAAAAGTTTCAGAGAAGGAATTGTGTATACAGAAGTTTCCGCTGATGACTCCAGAAGTATTTCAGAATACGTTTACGGCCTCAGAATTTTTATTTAAATTCCGATGGTCCTTGTACTCGCTCCCTATGTAAGTGGTGGCAGTGGTAGTTAATAGAGAACTCTGAATAGCCGAGTTACTTGTTTCATTATTCTGACAGTTCTAGGCCTTTATCACATAAAGAGCATTGTACACACCAGAGCCCTTCCCTGTACACCGCAATAGGAATTGCATTTGACCTTTCATTCTTGGAGACTGACCAGACTTTTCTCCAGAGCATCAAGACTGTGAGAACCACATGTCATTTCCCCTGGACTGGGACCTCAAGCCAAGACAAAAAACAATCAACTTTCAATTTTCTGTGCTTGTTTGCTTTCTGCCCTGAATACACAGAGAAAGCATTTGAGCAAACTTTTGGGTTAAGTTTTCAAGGGCAACTTTCCATTTCTGACTACAAAGGATTTGGGAGTCAATTGCTCCAGGGCCCCAGGAGTTTGTTTTTATCATTTGAATGTGGGTGTCTTCACTGCAAAACAACCTGAAAAATTCAACCAAAGCCCCTCAACCCACCACCATTTGTTAAATGAAGCAAAACACTGTAATAGCCTTAATGATGTGGATTTATCTCTTAACTGTTGTTTTGAGATCACAACAAATCATTAAAATCATTAACTCTCCTAGCTAAATTAGAGTACTGATCTTTCAGAGTGTGTGGCCTATGTGATTTTTTTTTCCATAACCGCCCCCCTCCCTATGCCCTCCTTACTTCTGCTTCTCAGATTTATTCTGTGCTGAATGAACTAGCGTAATATATTCCAAGTCACACTTTTAGATAGTTTTGTTACCTCCCTCTATGCTCATTCCTCCCCTGTGCTCAGAGCCACTTCCCTAAGAAATGCAGGCAGCATATATGAGTTTTGGTCCATGTGACTCTAGGAGCCTGAACATCAAAACGTAAACACCCAGTGGAGTTCTGGCTCTCATTACTCTTCCATGGGAGCAGAAGCCCTCACCACCAGATCTGGCAAAGGCAGATCACATCTCAGCAGAGGCCACTCTTAGAACCAAGACCAGGCAGAGTTTGAATTCACTGTGTTTCTTCTTAGGGTTGTTACTTACTGTATCCCCAGTCTATTCAGTCCTGCAAACATAGAGATAGGAAAGCAAGTTTTCTGTTCTGGCCTAGACAGTGTGGAGGGCAGAAAGAATATGGATCATGTGATCACGTGGGTATTGAATAAGTAGACAAGCCTCTCAGGTCTCCCTATTGTGAAGGAGTTCAAACCCATTCTTCTGGAAAAGCCTCATGAAAAATAGGGCAATGTGGTACTCAGGAACTTGAGGATGACCGTTTATTCATCAATCTTCTAGACAGAAAGAAGGGAAGGATAAGTACCATGCAGTGAAGAGCTAGGTTAATACATCAACCGCTTGATAAAAATAGTGAATTAAAAGGGGTATAGTAGATTGGTTCCACTCAGCTGGATGAGGTAATTCAAGCTTACCTTACACTGACAGATGGACTAAGTTGCTGTTAAATAGTAACAAAGCTCAGTATTGCTCAGGTACCAGAAGGTGTCCAGTCAATGTTCATTGAATTAAAGACGGCATGTAAGGCTTGTAGCACAGTGGTTACAGTGCTGGCCACGTGCACCAAGGATGTCCGGTTTGAACCCAGCTGCGGCCAGCTAAACAACACTGACAACTGCAACAAAAAATAGCTGGTGGCTCGGCACCTACCCAGGGTGACAGCTTGAGGCTCTGTCTCAAAAAAAAAAACAAACAAAAAAAATAGCTGGGCATTGTGGCGAGTGCCTGTAGTCCCAGGTACTTGGGAGGCTGAGGCGAGAGAATCACTTAAGCCCAAGAGAGTTTGAGGTTGCCGTGAGCTGTGACACCATGGCACTCTACCAAGGGTGACATAGTGAGACTGTGTCTCAAAAAAAAAAAAAAAAAAAGATGGTATGTAACACATTCCTCTGTGGGGACTCTTGTTTTGTTTCTAAGTTAAATCCACTTTATAAGGAGATGGATTTTTTTTTTTTAATTTGGTCAACAGTGTACCTTGTGTAGTTGAAGGCTGTAGATCTGTTAAAAGCTGGCTGATGCAACTTTCTCATAATTGAATGGTTTGAACTCAGGTGCCAGATTTATGTTTAGAATCTAAGTTTTGGGCAGCACCTGTGGCTCAAGGAGTAGGGCGCTGGCCGCATATACCAGGGGTGGCCGGGTTCAAACCTGGCCCCAGCCAAAAACTGCAAAAAAAAAAAGTTTGACTTGGTGCCTGTAGCTCAAGTGGCTAAGGCGACAGCCACATACACCAAAGCTGGTGGGTTTGAATCCAGCCTGGGCCTGCCAAACAACAATGACAGTTACAACCAAAAAATAGCCGGGCATTGTGGTAGCAAGTGCCTGTAGTCCCAGCTACTTGGGAGGCTGAGGCAAGAGAATTGTTTGAGCCCAAGAGTTGAAGGTTGTTGTGAACTGTGATGCCACGGCACTCTACCCAGGGTGACAACTTGAGGCTCGGTCTCAAAATAAAATAAAATAAAATAAAATCTAAGTTTTGTGATTTGCTGTCAGTCATGTACATTGAAAAGATTGATTGATTACTTTTGATAGGAATGCCTTGCCTTGGACATCTGGCCATCTCTAATGTACCTGGGAAGCCCAACACTGAACTCCTGGGACCCTTTAGGTCCCTTTCAGCCTACTCAATCTGTGCTTGGTAAGGACTGTGAGTTAGAAGGAGAGGGATGTTTAAAAGAACTTATTGGGATGGACAGAAACCCTCAACTCTTGTCCATGGTTAGAAGTTCTGCCTATTTCTAATCCATTGGGTTTTCAGAAGAGCCAGAGTGACCAATAAAGCTGTCTTATGTGTTAATTATATTCTGTGAGTTCGAGTATATGTGTGTGTGTGTAAAAGTCCATTTATCTCTAAATAGAAGAACCTGCTCTAAGCTCTATCTTTGGTGCTAGAAAATTAGTCTTTTATCAGGCTGATTCAAGGGCCAAATGAAGTACCATGGAATGTAAAATCAATGCCCTTTCATGGACGGGCAAACTCAGAAGGATAAAAGGCTTTTAAGCTGGGCAAAAGGAATATATCTCTGTTCTGTATTGTGGGGGAGAGAAACAGGCTGGATATAAAGGAAAAAGATTTGCTACATCACGGCAGCTCTGTGCTCGGCCTCCGAGGGTGACGTCTGGGTTCAGTACGCACATGTGAGTTCATTTCTCTGGGCAACCTGGGAGCTCTTGCTTCAGACTCATTTCCACTGTGGGCAAACATTTCACAGCGCGGCCCTGCTACTTCCCTCCCAGAGCTCAGGCCTGCCTGCGCTTTCTCAGTCCAGCAGCTGTGAGAAGGGCAGTAAAGGGACCCAGCAGCCTCCACCAAGGATAAGAGCTAAGAAAGGCTGCTCTGTGTGGCCGCTCCACGCTTGCTTCTCCCCAAGCCTCACAATCCTCTCCCAAGCCCTCCACATTTTGTAAGTGAGTCTGAGTGGTCTCTGCGGCCTTCACCTCTGTGCTGACTCTGGGGAGCCATGAGGGGCAGATGGCTGCTTCCATTTCACAGCCCAGTTGTTGACAGGGGGGCTCCCACATAAACCAGATGCGTTGCTCTCAGGGAGCCAGAGGGGGAGTCCTGCGGCAGCCATCTGACCCCTTGCTCCAGAGCCTTTACCGTGCCAGGCTAGGATTAGCGCTACACTGTCCCTGGCCCTGGGCCCCACTGCTGCCTCCCACCAACCTCAAGAGCTATGATAAGTATGCAGCAGATATCTGGCCTGAGTTTTTGTATCCAGTCAGCCAACCTATGCAGGGGGAGGTTGGGGTGGAAGGAGGGTAAATGGTGGGATCACACTTATGGTGCATCTTAGAAGGGTACAGGTGAAACTTACTAAATGCAGAATACAAATGTTTTCATACAATAAACAAGAAAATCCCAGGAAGGTTATGGCGAACAGGTGGATGAAAATATTTCAGATTGTATATGAAGCCAGCACATTGTACCCCATGACTGCATTAATGTACACAGCTATGATTTAATAAAAAATAAAAAATAAAAATAAAAATAAAAATAAAAAACTCATTTTGATTTCTGAAATCTTATACCAACCTTTTTTTTTTTTAACTTATGAAACATGGCTATGCTAAATAATTGGAGAAAGTGTTTCAGTGGCAACTCCAACCTGGGTCAGGAGTTTGCATGGAACAAGTGGACAGAAGCCAAGACACAGAGCTCTACTGTGACAAATGTTCCATCTGGGATAGTCAGGACAGCCCTTATTTTATGAAGGGCCACCCCCTCTTCCCACACCCACACCCTAAAATGTTCCCAAATTGGAATCTATCCCTCCTATTCTCCACGAAAAACATCAAGCCAGTATACAAGCTTGGGAAAGACCCAGCACCCACTCCTGGCTGGCTTTGGGGGGCTACCTGCCATGTCTTCTCTTCTTCCCCCCAGGAGGCCCCATGGCTACTGATTTTGCTAAATGATGGCAGCTTAACAGACAGACAGTCTTCTTTGTCCACAAGGTCTTAGTCACAGTGAAAATTCAATAGATGGCTTTGCTGCAGGCGTATTTTCAAATGCCAGGAAAGCATCTGACGGTGTTGGATGTTTGGAGGGCTATTGTTAGGAAGATTAAGTGCTGTCCTACGTTCAATCATTTATTCAACAGCCACACAGGGAGGCTAACAAGAGGAGGCAAGTGTGGTGTGGGTGTTCAGTGGGTTTTGCAGAGTACAGTTTCCTGTTTTATGCATAAAACCAGAGGATCTAAACGCAAGCAGGTCCTACAGCCTCACTGGTAAGGTTGGACTATTGGAGTTGACTCTGCTTTTTATGTCCTCATATAATAAGCTGGCTGAGAGTAAGACAGAACACATTCCCAAAGCCGTAAAACTAATTATTTTGGCACACGCCGAAAGCAAGTTTCTGCTTTTCCCAGATTCCTGATAAGTGCTTTGTATCCGTCAACTCTCTGAAAAGAATTTTCTTTGCAGAAAGTATGTCACATGCATGATTAATGCCATCCAGCAGCCACTCACTCTTCTTTTGCCAACAAGACTCTGGGTTTCCAAAGAAGAAACACTTCTCCCTGTTCTTTCATTTTTTTCCAGTAGAGCTGAATACATCCTCCCTTCCAGATTTGAGCAGCGACTTGAGCTTAACCTATCAGATCAGTGCATGCACATGAGCATGAGGTGATTGGTTGGTGCTTGGGAACGAGACCCAATTAGAACCAACTTAATTAACACAGTGAGATTTTTGCAGAGATGGTGGGAATGTTAAGCAGTAAGGATGTTGTGAGCTGGGCTTCTGGAAACCATTGAGCAGAACGTGAAAATGAAGATGACCCAGCAGAAGTCAAAGCAAAGGCATAGAGAGAAAATGAGTCCATAGGACTTGTTTGTACCCAGCACCAGCTGTGTCTAAAGCCAGTCCTGTCCCAACCTCTGGACTTTTCGGTTACATAAGCAAATAAATTCCCTTATTTTCCCTAAACCAATTTCACTTGGATTTTTATCTCTTGCAATTGATAGTCCTAATTAAAACAGGAATGAACAGAATAATGTGTTTTGTTCATTCTGTTTCTTAAAAGACGTATCTGTTGACCACCTGCTGTGGTCTTCTGAAGAAGTAGAAGGCATTGTCCTTCCAAGTTGCTAAAGAAAAAGACAATGCTCACAGATGTACAAGGTATGGAATCTCTTTCACAGCAGTAAAAAAGGGTTTTGTGTGTCAAATGAGAGAATGCAAGGACAAAGGTCAACGTGGGAGGCAGAGGAAAGGTTTTCTTGGGGAGGAGATGAGCTGAGTCAATGTCAAGTTCAGTAATTTTTTCCCTCTTAGCCTGGTCAAAAGGGTTTAAGCTTGAGACATCCTTAAGAGTCTTGGTCAACATTGTGATCCTCTTTGGTGCCACAGAGAAATCTAACCCACTTCAGCTGCCCCTTCTCATTTGCCTTTGGGTAGGTTAGATTTGGGAAAATATGTAGACATACCAGAAGCTAGATCAGATCAGCCCTACAATAACTGCTAGAAAATGCACTATTCTTAAACTGCCTGTCTTTTCTTTTTTTTTGAGACAGGGTCTCACTTTATCACCCTTGGTAGAGTGCTATGGCATCATAGTTCACAGCAACCTCAAACTCCTGGACTCAAGTGGACTCCAAGTAGCTGGGACTATAGACACCTACCACAATGCCTGGCTATCTTGAGAAATGAGGTCTTGCCCTGCCATTCAATCTTACAATTCCTCTACTAGGTATATATCCAGAAGACCAAAAATCACATTATAACAAAGATATTTGTATCAGAATGTTTATTGAAGCCCAATTCATAATTGCTAAGTCATGGAAGAAGCCCAAGTGCCCATCAACCCACAAATGGATTAATAAATTGTGGTATATGTATACCATGGAATATTATGCAGCCTTAAAGAAAGATGGAGACTTTACCTCTTTCATGTTTACATGGATGGAGCTGGAAAATATTCTTTTTAGCAAAGTATCTCAAGAATGGAAGAAAAAGTATCCAATGTACTCAGTCTTGCTATGAAACCAATTTATAGCTTTCTTATGAAAGCTATAACCCAACTATAGCCCAAGAAGAAGGGAAAAGGGGAGAGGGAAGGAAGGGAGGGAGGAGGTTGGGAGGAGGGAGGGTAAATGGTGGGACCACACCTAGGGTGCATCTTACAAGGGTACATGTGAAATTTACAAGGTGTAGAATATAAATGTCTTAACACAGTAGTTAAGAAATTGCCGTGAAGGCTATGCTAACCAGTTTGATGAAAACATTTCAAATTGTATATAAAACCAGCATATTGTACCCTGTGATTGTGCATTAATGTACACAGCTATGATTTAATAAAAGAAGAAGAAGGAGGAGGAGGAAGAGGAGGAGAAGAACAAAAAAAGAATGAGGTCTCGCTCTGGCTTAGGCTGGTCTTGAACCTGTGAGCTCAGGCAATCTACCTGCCTTGGCCTCCCAGAGTGCTGGGATTACAGCGTGAGCCACTGCGCCTGGTCTGCCTGTCATATTATTGAATTCACATAAAAATTATCTAGAAATCAGTCAACCAACAAATCTGTAAGTTTCTAATGTGTACTCACTTTGGAGGTGAGGGGAAATGTTCATGTATGAAACATGGACCCTGCATTCCATGAGCCTGTAAACACTGGAGACCTACATAACAAGTTAGGTCATCATCAAGTGCTTACTTGTGTCTTAATTAAAGCACAAGAAGGTGCATTCAAGTGCAATGGTTGGTTCAAGAATGAGCATCAGAATGTAAGCTCCCTGAAAGCAAAGTTTAAATCTTAATCAATGTATACCATGAAGTCTCATATAGAAACTTGCATAAGGCTCACTAAGTATATTTCTGTAAAATTTACAAGATCTACTGAAGAAGGGGTCTGAGAGCAACATTTAGTACATACAGCCCAGAAAGATGTGGAATGCTCTGCTTCTAAACTTGTAAGATTACCTCATATGGGAAAAATGCCAGAACCATCATTGAAGACCGTGGTTTGATTGGTTTCGGTGAACTTCTGAAGCCTTGGGTACACTCAAAGGTGAATGAAAGGGTTGGGAGTGGTGGTCCATGACAAATAATCCCTGTATTTTGGGAGGCTAAAGTTGGAGGACTGCTTAGGGTGGGGAGTTCCAGACCAGCCTGAGCAACAGTGAGCCCTCTGTCTCTACAAAAAACAGAAAAACAACTATTGGGGCACAGTGGTGCATGTCAGAAGTGCCAGCTACTTAGGAGGCGGAGACAGGAGGATCACTTGAGCTCAGGAGTATGAGGTTGCTGTGAGCTATGATGATGCCACTGCAC
>CAUYRH010094579.1:0-31549 GCA_963574655.1 Perodicticus potto
GTCAGGGCTGAGTAACAGCTTCCTTGCAACTGGACATGGTGAGACTAGGGAGAAAAGACTTCAGGCACCTCTGGCTGGTGGGATCTGACCTGAAACATCCCTTTGGGGACGCAGGGAGACAGCGTGAGACTTCTGGACCCCCCCACTCTCCTTTCTCCTTTTTCTTCTCTTTTTCTTTCTTTCTTTTTTTTTTTTCTCTTTTTTTCTCTCTTTCTTTCTTTTTTTCCTTCTTGCTCTTCAATCTTCTCTTCCTTCTGATCCTACACCAAAAGGACTCATCGAAACCCTAGTCCAGAGGCACGGCAACATGTAACTCCAGTGAGAATGGCCTACATCACAAAATCTCAAAACTGCAGATGCTGGCGTGGATGTGGAGAGAAGGGAACACCCCTACACTGCTGGTGGAACTGCAAACTGATACAACCTTTCTGGAAGGAAGTATCGTCAATTGCCTTTCTGAAGTGATCAATTATCGTTAACCAGACATCTGAACTGGCAGTTGCCAGTAAATTTGCCAACTTTACCAAAAAAGGCAAGTGTGTTCTAATCTGTTCTGTTTAATAGGACCTTTTCGTATCGGGCTAATATTCACACTCTGGGGAGATCGGTTCAGTGTGAGCATTAGACATGCAGGCGCAAAGTCTCCCTTAACTCCTTTGACTAGACGCTGAGCCTTCTTGTCTGAGGAGGTCCATCACTATTCGGCTAATTAAATGGGTTGATACTAGGATGTGTCTGGCCTAATTAACATTTATTATCATTATTTTAGGTGCTTACAAAACACGTAATACTATAGAATGTCTCTGGAATGTTAGAATGTGAATTATGTCTGCAAGCTGAGTTTTGAAACTGGGGCCTCATCTCCCAGGTCCTTCAAGGGGCCACTTAGTCCAGCATCCTGCCCAAGACCAGGGGCATCTGCAGAGCACACGTCAGGACACACCTGTTGATCAATGGGGCATTTCCTATAATCCGTTCCGTCTCCCTGTTGTCAAGTCCGTCCATTGTCTCAGAGGTGGGCAGCCCACATGTGTGTATATTTCTCTAGGGCCCTTCATTCTCCTCCTGGCCTGAGCCTCTTTCCCTTTTATTGGTTTTATTGTTTGCTCTCTGAACTGCTACATGTTTCATTCTATATTTCTTCTGATGGTTTTTGTTTTTTATTTTTTATTTTTGGGGGGTCTTCCGGTAGAGACCGGAAAACCTGCTAGACAAATTCTAAAAGAATATAACACTTCTTCTTCTGATTGTTGTTGAAGTCAAAGTTAAGAGATTATACCTTCTGGCAGCCACGTCCTGGGGCTGGCACTGCAGGAATCTTGTGAAGGGGTTTCAAGGACATGTGAGGTATCCAGGAGGACAGCGGGCTGGACACAGGGGACAGAGATGGCAGCGGTCACCCAGTGCACAGTTCTTCCTTACTGCTGCTTCTGAGCGATGGAAACACAGGCCCAGATGGTGCATTTACACTTTTGTGTGGCTTCTGTTAAATGTTTCAAAATGATTTTGGGGTGGTGCCTGTGGCTCAGTGAGTAGGGTGCTGGTCCCATATACCAAGGGTGGTGAGTTCAAATCCAGCCCTGGTCAAACTGCAACAACAAAAAAAATGAACAAATAAATAAAAATAAATAAACTTAATTTAAAAAAAATGTCTTTTTGTCTGTCATACAGGCTCACTATACAAAATCTGTAAACTTTTTGTGAAAAAGGAGAAAGTAATAAATTATCTGTAATTCCATCTTTATTATCCAAACTTTATCACTGTTAAGATTTTGGCACCAAAACACTCTGGTCATTTTTTTATGTAAAAATAATGTTTTGCTTGTTTCTATGCAAACTAGCATCCCAAGACATACTGAATTTTCACTACTTATGGGAAATGAACATTTTCAATGTTTTTCACTCTCCAACATCATTTTCAATGATGTTTAAATAGAGTTGCATTGTGTGGAAAGTAGCATACTTTAAGTACAACTCTGATATTTGACACTGATATTTCCCCAGGTTTTCACCATTGTAACAGGCTGCTACAAATATCCTCATAGATCTATCCTATCTTGACCTGCTTTCTTGGCTGTAGTAACATAAATCTGACTCTCAGCTCTTAATACTATTAGTGGGAAGCCATCGTGGTGAATGTTGCTTCAACCTGTGATTGAAAATTCATTTCTTTGAAGAAGTAGCAAGCTTGAAGGTTCATTTACTTATTCATTTTAGTAGACACTAAGCCTCTCAGGCAGGGGTATATTTTATTTTTGTATCCTTGGTCCTTAGAGTAGGGACTGGCACTTCCCTTCAGCTTATGGCTAGTAAATGTTACTGAATGTATCAATAAGAAAGTTAATGTGTAGCAAATTACTTTCTTTACTAATATTTTCTACATTATGTCTGGAAGTAATTTTCTTCTAGACATTTAACTCTAATTTCCATTTCTTGGAAATGGAAACTTTTCCAAACAAGTTTGCGCCCCCACCCCATCCTTTTATTGAGGTGGAATTCAGACTCTGCAGAGCTCACCCACATGAGGCACGCAGCAGGTGATCCTGGAGTGTTCACGCAGCATGTGACGGTCTGCTTTGAACACTTTCACCACCCCATAAAGAAGCCCTGTGTCCTCTGGTATCTCCTCTCCACCATCCCCCAGAAGCCTCAAGTCTGCTTTGCACCCATCCATCCCAGTCATAGTTTGTGGGTGTTAGAGAGATTTTGGAGACACCAGCACCTCCTCCTTCCCCTCTGCAATGTTTGAAGAATTCTTGGACGTCTGCCTGGCTCATGGACTTTTGCCCTCTTGTCGGACACTCCTGTTTATCTGCCTGGTTCTAAGCTTTCTTTTTCTCTCTTTGCTGTTCTGACACCGTCACTCTGAGTGCTGAGGCAGACAGACCTGTGCACGCCAACCTTGGCTGGCTGGGTCGGCTGCCGCTGGGCACTTCTGGTCTCTGAGGTCTTTCTTCTGAGTGTGCAGCATTCATCTGTCCACATTATTATGCAATTCCTCCCAGTGCCCCAGATCTGTTCCCTCCCAGGGGCTCTTCTCGGCGGGTTCTCACTTCTGTCTTGCCTTCTCTGTGCTTCTTAGCTTTGATAGATCAAACATCTAGCGTTCCAGGGAATGTATGGTCTGTCTTGAGCTTTCTTAAGTTCCCTCCTTTGTTCATCACTCCTAAGCCTCTACCCTGACTTCCCTACATTTATTGTTATTCTATGTCCCCATCTTAATTTAAGCTCCGGATAAGGACGCCATCTACTAAGACATGGATATAGTTATTTCCGCACAGTCTCCTGTCTGCCAAACATGTCCTTGATAAAGCAGATGGCTCTGTCCTTTGTTCTTGTACCTATATGTGGAGCAAAGAATGAGAAGGCACTTCACTCATGAAATAGACGTGCTCTTGAAATTTGTGTAAATAAAATTTTATAAGCTGATTCAAATGTAAATACCACTTCATGGTAAGCTCTATGATTTAAGGGACTGTGTGGTGGATTCTTCTGTAATGTAAGCAGTTACCTCTTACTTAGCTATTTGGCAAAGGAACAGTTTCAGACATTCACTTTTGTCAGGCATAGGAGCACCAGAGCAGAGAGCTGTGTTTGCTGGGACCAGTTCCCTCTCTTCCCGACAAGCAAACTATGTGCAGTTGAAGCAGCAAGCAATGCTGTATCATTTTCATGTCTGTAAACTGTCATAATCAGTGTCTTTAGTGGACAATTCACATGGCACACATTTCTTATCATTATGAAATATTTGTGATCCAATAAGCACTCAACATTTTTCTAGAGTCTCAACATCTAATTTATTTATTTTTTTGAGACAGAGTCTCATTTTGTCACCCTGGGTAGAGTGCTGTGGCGTCATAGCTTACAGCAACCTCAAACTCTTGGGCTCAAGTGAGCCTCTTGCCTCAGTTTTTCACTTTTAGTAGAGATAGGGTCTCATTCTTGCTCAGGCCGGTCTTGAATTTATGAGCGCAAGCAATCCACCTGCCTGGGCCTCTCAGAGTGCTGGGATTACAGGCTTGAGCCACGGGGCCCGGCGTCATCATCTAATTTAAATCCATAGTGGAATGCAGAAAGCCTTTACTATCTCCATCAATTTTGTGCTTACAGATTTAAGATTCAATTTCAATGCTGTCACCCTTCTTGGAAATGGTCTCAAATTTGATGTGATAACATTTTAAATTATTTGAATGGCTTCATTCCTTTGTGTTGCTCTTCTCCCACAATTCTGTGGCACCAGTGACATTCTAAACAGAGATACTCCTCTTGGCTTTTGTGCACAGTGGAGAATCCCCGGCCACTCGTTTGTTGGGGCAGGTCATTTACCTTCATCCAGCTCAGGAAACATGTGCTAACAAGTCATGGTAACCAACTACTTGGCACCAGGCATGTGGGGCCAGCGGCCCTAAGAGATGTGTCCAGCATGAGTCCTGCCCTCGAGAAACTGGGAAACTCTGGAAGAAGAGTGATTAGCTGTGTTAATGTGAAACTCAGTTAATGATTAAGTAGTAAAACCCCAGTAGAGAGAGGGAAAGATAATGGCCCATCCATTTTAGCTCTTCCTTTGAAATGAGCTTTAAATTCTTCCTTCCAAAAATTCAAGCCACTGCCCCATCTCCAGTCACAGAAAACTGGTGACAGACCACAGAGGCAGAAGGCAGTGTGGAGAAAGAGCCAGAAAGAGAGAGAGAGAGAGACAGACAGACAGAGAAACAGAGACACAGAGAAATGGAGAAACAGAAACAGCGACAAAAACAGAGACAGAGAAACAGAGAAATGGAGAGACAGAGAGACACAGAGAAATGGAGAAACAGAGAGATAGAGACAGAGGCAGGAGAGAGACACAGAGAGACAGAGAGACAGAGCAGGATGGGGTCCCTATGGCGTGGCCTGTCTGGCACACAAAGGACAGGATGGGCCCCTGCCAGTGTATCTGGAACCTCTGTGTTCACTGCCCATGTGTGCTGTCTGTCCTCACTGTGTCCCCAGTATGTGGGCCCACCCTGGAAGGGGCACAGTCCAGGGAGAGGCATAATTTTCTGCTGAGAATTAGCAATATGTCTGTCTACCAAAATGGCTTAATTGTTGACCTCTCAAAGGTCACAGGTTTCTAGACATGTCCCAGTGTCTCCTCTGTGGGACAGCACATGCCCAGCCCTGACCTATAACCCAGCTTCTCCCTCAGGCACCAGACATATCCATCACCTGCAGCTCTGGGAAGAAGAGATGTCGGTCCAGTTGCAAAAGGCAGAGTGTGGGAGGGAGGGGTGGCTCAGGGCAGGAGGCCGTTGAGGAGGACAGCTGGGTGCCTCAGAGCCTTCTGGGTTGCCCTCCCCTCCTGGACAGGCTTGTCAGACTGAGGAAATGCTTTAATTATGTCTGTGCCCTGAGACTCTTCAAGAAAGGCTCCTTCCCAAAAGACTAGAGTGAAAGCAACAAAATATGCAAATATCAAACATTTAAAAAACTGTTCAAGCTTACTCATAATCAAAGAATACAAATTTAAGCAATGATGCTTTTCCTATGAAACTAGACAAGTATCTTCTGTCTCAGCTATCTTGTTCTAAAAAAAATCCCTCCTAAGCCAATAACTTGGAGAAAGAAAAATTAAGGTCCAGGAATGTTTATGGGAGTCACACTCATAATTGACAAATTATAAAGTAAATGTCTGACAAGATTAAATTGGTTGAATTTACAGATACAACCACATGATCCATGAGATTATATAGCTATTAGAATATTCCAAAAATTATGTCATTTCATTGGACACATCCAAGACACATTGGGTGGTGGCAGGATGGGAAACTGCATGTGTAGCTTGCTGTGGATTGTGGGAGGGACACTGGCCTCAGTCGGGCCTGGCTCAGAATGTCATCTGCTGCCCAGCTGTGTCCCCTCAGGGCCACACTCCCCATCTTCTTCATGGGGCCTGTATGATCCGTGCCTGCTGAGGACACTGATGGGACTCTAGACTGAGCTGCCAGTCACACACATATGCAAGAACAGAGAGGAGCAGAGACCACAGCTGTGATAGTGATTTCAGTGATTTTAATTGTCTTTTTTACTTTTTTACGTTTTCCACCAAGAACTTGTGTACCTTTTATAACTGTGAAAGGTTCAAAACATACAGCTTATAAAGCGGGGACCCTCCCTCTCTGCATCTGCCCCTGCATGCATGCTGGGGGGTAACCCGTCCCTCGCATCAGATGTTCAAGGCTGAACCCCAGATACTCAGATACTCACTGATGTCCTGAGGGAGGTTCTGTGCTGACAGACCTCACCACACTTGACAAAAAAGTTATTGTACCATTTTGTGAAACATTGAGAATTTAAGTTAGCAATGTCTGTTTACCAGAACATATCGAGTGAATAAACATAGAACACTGAGTGAATAAAAGTTAAACAGAAAAACCCTAATTTATCGTTTTCCTCATATTAAAAGAGTAAGAAAGAAGGAGAAGTAGTTCTGGTTGCATGTATTTCCATTTCAATACAGATAAAGGAATTCCAGGCTTTACAAAAACCTTTCCCCTTCCCTTAGCATGCCACTAAACAGTGAGAAACTTTATATTTTATTCCTATAGATTTCCCCTTTCCTGGACATATTTATTACAGAGAGACATGTATTAGCAGCACTCTCAGCTGAAAACAATGGACGTTTTTCAGACCACACCTGAGCACACAGAACTTTCACTTCCATTTCCAGTGTGCTACAGGGAACCAGCCTGGCGTCAGGTGCACCCGACTGGGTTCAAATACAGTTGTGGGCCCCAGTCCCCTCTCCCATGTCCTGGCACTGCTGGCCCCCTAGCCCTGCCTGCGAGCCCTGGTGCTCCAGCTTTACCTTGGTGATCCCAGTGGACAGCAGTTTTGGCAAAACTTCCAGGAGGGACTTGGCTGGTTTGGTTCAGGTGGTGTGTCCATCCCTGGGCAAAGTGGTGGCCAGAGACATGAATGACCAGATAGATCAGGTGAAATCTCAAGGCTGTGGCCCTGACAAAGCAGCTACAATGGGGAGTGGCATCTCAATTCTCTGCATGGGGAACCTCTGTGTGCCCCCCCCAGGGATATCGCAGGGTGCTTGGGGGCCTGGAGACAATACCTGTGTAGTCAAAAATGTCTCTAGGCATGGCCAGATGTTCCTGGGGCTGGGGGCCATACAAGGCATTGCCCTGTACGGGAAAACCGCTATTTTAGAGCTATAATAACATTTTAGTTGCTCAGACTTAGTTTCAGAGATCTCCTAATCCTGCTCTGCCATGTAGGTGAGGAAAGCTGATAGTATCTCAAATGCATGTGATAGGACAGAAGGAGGATCCCACCCATGTTTGCTGGATACCCCTAAAGTGCAGAGAGTGTGGTACTGACCCTACACATAGGCAGAACAGCCCCATGTGTGCATGTGGCTCACAGCCTAGGCAGCGCCACCTCAAAGGAAAGGCCCCAATATCCTCCAGGTCCTCAAACTCCAAAACAGGACAGCTACAGGGGCTGAGAATAGAGATGTGGGCTGTTAGCACAGCCTGTTCTCTCTCTTCCAGTGCACGGCTCCCACCCGTTAGCAGTGTTCCATGAGAGTGTGTGCCAGCACCTTCACCCTCTGTGCTCTGTGGAGAAGCCCACCTGACTTCTCCCTCTCCCTCTCAGGCTATGAGGTCCAGAGCTAGACCCAGCACTTAAAATTCATGAGAATTAGGGCCAGGCACAGGGGCTCATGCCTGTAATCCCAGCACTCTGGGAGGCTGAGGTGGGTGGATTGCCTGAGCTCACAGGTTCGAGACCAGCCTGAGCCAGAGTGAGACCCCCCCCATCTCTAAAAATACCTGGATGTTGTGGTGGGCGCCCGTAGTCCCAGCTACTTGGGAGGCTGAGGCAAGAGAATCACTTGAGCACAAGAATTTGAGGTTGCTGTGAGCTGTGATGCCACAGCACTCTACTGAGGGTGACAGAGTGAAAAAAAAAATTCATGCAGAATTCATGTTGAGCATCCAGGGAGCTTGGTTTCCCTAAGGAAGTTTGTGGCCATCAGAATAGTTATTCAACCAGCGTGTCCTGGGGGAAACTTTCCCATCAAGTAGTGGACAGTAAGGGCATGGGCTGACTTGCATGTTTGCTCATCTGTGTTTGTCCATGAGCAGTGGACACATGCTTATGCACGTTATCACACTTACACTGCTTCAACTCAGCGTATCCACCACCCGCTCACCTGGAAGCCCTGCACTCACATCCAGGTGGCTAGTCAAGTCCGCAGTGCTAGAAACACACAGGTGTCTTGGGTGCCATCAGTGGCTCAGTGAGTAGGGCGCCAGCCCCATATACTGAGGGTGACAGGTTTGAACCCAGCCCCGGCCAAACTGCCTCCCCAAAAATAAAAATAAAAACCACACAGGTGTCATCAATTACATTTCCAATTATTGTTAAATAATTTTCCATTTACCGCAGAGCTTCCCTTCACATAGGCAGTGCTGAGCTTGTGGTACAGAGGGTTCCTGTCATGGCGGGATTTGTGCTTGAGGGAGGGGGACAGATGCACATATAGGTGACAGGTGCACCTTTCTGTCACTCTCGTGTATGGTTGGGGTCTCTCCCCTGCAGGTTGAGCTGCATCTGTGCCATGCAGCCTTCAGGGAGCTGGCCCCAGCAGGGGCACACGGTAATCTGAAGGACGGGTGCCTTTGAATCCCAGTGGCAGTGGTGGCTTCAAAGATGGGCTCACACTCCTGAGCACAGGAATAGTGAATGGAACACCTGCCTCTCTCTCCTTCCATTCCTTTACCCCATCTTTCCCTACAGCTCACACCCCCAGCCCTCCTGCAGCACACCCCGCCCACCCTTCATGCTGCTGACCACCTGACCCAGCCCCCACCATTTGCCTCTGATGCTCCAGAAAGTGCTGAGTGAGGAGAAGCCCAGAATATTCTTCTCTAGTTCAGCCCAGGTTCTGAAGTGACAGATCAGTGGGGATGTTACACTTGCAGACTCGAAGCCCTCCTCCACCTGAGCCAGAGAAAGGGATGTGTGCCCGGCAGGCAGCTCGGGGGAGATTTGGGTCATCTGTGTTGTTGCTGGTAAAATGCTCACTGGCCACTGTGGTTGAGAACAGGACCGGGCTGCTCTTGTGCGGAGTGAGGCAACATGACCTGGCCCCAGAATGAGCTGCACAGACCAGTCACCCAGTCATGTGCCAGCTCCTCACCAACCTTGTGGCATCAGGGCCTGTCACCACCCTGTAGCTGGAGCACATGGGAGTGGCTGGGACTGTCCTGAGGCGTCAGTGCCACCTGTCCCTAACGTGGTACATGATTGTTGGTTGTTGGTGGAAGTGATACATTTTAGGTAACATTACCTTTAAGGACACACTCTGTCTTGTCCCTGCCCTATTCGATATCCCCACTGGCCTCACGGAAAGCCGGGTTCCTCCGGGAGCCTGTGGATGCTGTCAGCCTTGTCCCTTGGGACAACAGGTGATTTACCAAATGTGTGTGTCTGTAACGCCTGGTGTGTAAAAGCATCCAAAAACTCACACTGTTGTTTTCTTCATGTCCCAGGGAGAATTCCATAGAGGGACCTTAGCTTGAGAGCCACAGACTCACCCTCATGTGGTCAGCACTGGGCTGCCAGGGGTTGGCAGGGCACTCAGAGGAGGTAGCAGTCACATCCACCTCTGGGGCTCAGGATAGCAGGTGTGGTCTGGATTTCATGGAGGAACACCACAAGAGGCTCCCCTCTCCTCCCTGAGTTCAGTGACCCCACTTGCGATGTTGAAAGCCTTCCCCCAGAGCTGCCCTGAACTACCAGTGCAGCTCAGTACAAGTTCGACCTTGCCCAGCCTCTGAGAGGTGATCTCCACAGCCCTGGGACATTGTAGGGCACGTGCACAATTGCCTGGGCCTTCGGATGGGCAGAAAACCCTGCCATGGGATCTGGGGCGGGGCCTAGGTTCCTGCAGCATCAGTTGCCTCAGGAAGGGACAGACCAAGGCGTCATATGGGCAATCATCAGCCTCTGCCACATGAGACTCCTCTGCCAGGTGCAACACCCTCTCCTGGTCACTGTCTGCCTGCCAAGGAGTTCCTCCCTCTGCTGACACTGGTCTGTGTCCTGGCCCTGTAGTGCACTGTAGCTGTGTTTGTGAGCTCTGAACCCAGGGCTCAGCTTCCTGTGAGCTTGTGAGTTTGTCCAGTGGATCATCCACATGAGCTGGTCTTGGTGTCCCTGGAGTTGCAACTGGCCCGGGCTGGATTCTAACCCGCCAGCTCAGGTGTACATGGCTGGCGCCTTAGCCCGTTGAGCCACAGGTGCTGAGCCTACAGAAGTCACTTTTTAAAAGATCACTTTATTTGAAGAAATTCAAGTGGCTTCCATATTTCCATTGGCTCACTTAACTCCACTGTCAGCTCTTTGCTACTGGATGCCTGGCCAGCATCCACAGGAGCCAGCGTGAAAGCTGCATCAGCTGGAAGTGCTGAGATCCTTGGTGAAGAGCTGGAGGAGGCTGCCAAGGGTCTCCCTGGTAGAATCCCCGGCCAGAGGCCTTGCTACACCCGGGCCCTCCCAGGCCTGCAGCCAAGAGACGTGCCCTGAGAGTTGTCCACAGCTGGGGCAGAGCCTCACTCACCTGCTTGCCATCAGAACCATGGAGTGACTCCAAGTGTTTGATGGGGCAGCTACGGGGAAATGTCGAGTCATGTTGTTTATACAGATTGACCATGAACCCTTTGTCTCTGCTCAATTATTCTTTTAGCAAACCATCTCCAAGGGCCCGTCTGGTCCCAGGCCCTGACCTGCTAAGGCTTAAGGGAAAATAGTGTTTTATGGTGAGGTAGAACCTCTGGGAGTGTGAGCAGCAGCCCTGGTAGGCTCTGCACCAGGTTGCATCTGTGGTTGAGTGTGACAAGTCCGGGACATTTACATTATGCTCTGGTCATACTCAGAAACCTTGCAGAGACCAGTTCATGGAAAGGTCCTGCATGTTTCCTAACATTCTTTATCCTCTGCGAGGCCCATGTCCTTCCTGAACCCATGGACTGTTGCATTTTCTTCTAAAATTCAAATTTTTACTTTTATAACTTGGCCAGAGACCAATGTGACAAAAAATAAAAGCACATTTCAAAGCTAGCAGCATTTGACGTTTTCCCCTCAATAGTAAAAGTTTCTCTATCTGCCAAGCTGCTTCGGCGCGCCCGTGAGTGCGTCTGGGGAAGCTGCGATCATGGCACCTGCTTGAAAGCTGCAGGGTGTCCTTTTATTTTGGGTCCTGGTAACCCCTGGCTAGTAGGTGTGGCAGGCAAGGAATTTTCCACTTATTCCACAGCGAATATAGGGAAACATACATCCACTGGATTGGAAACTGAGCCCCGCCCTGCACCAAGGCCTTTCCTTCTTTGAGCCAAAAGGCTGCCCAAAGCCACAGAGTTCCCAGAACCAGCTCCAGAATCGGGCAATGCCTGTGGGGGCTCTGAAGGTCCCATGTCTTCTCAGCCATGTCTTTGCTCAGTCCTGAAACCAAAGACATTTGCTAATTTGAGTGACTCTGGCCATGCAGTGCCTGGTCATGGTGGTGTGAGGACAACTCCAGGAAGGGCCACATGGTCACTCCAAAGGGCCCTGATGAGCTGTGGAGCAGCACAGTCATGGCTAGTGCACAGGTGACAGCCAGGTTCTTACACAAAATGAAACCTGGCTGGAAAGAAAGCGTCTACAGCTCGAAAGCAAAGGGTTGCCCCATTACAGCTGGTTTGTACACGTCACACCCTATAGTTCCGTAGCCAAGCGCTCTCGAGGGTTGTAGGCATCCTGACGTCTTCATGCCTCTCCTGGTTTGCTTCGTGCATGTGTACACAGGAGTGAGCTGGAAATACCTGACCTGACGAGTTAGGATGGTACAGCTGGGCAGTGCCAGCCCTGGGGGCACGCGTCCCCAGCATACAAGACTAAGGGGGATGTGCTCCCCTTTGTCTCACAGGGAAGCCCCCAGTTCTGAGCAGGTGCCACAGCAACTGGCTCTGAGCATTGGCTGCAGGGTGTGCTGGAGAGCAGGGGTCCTGGTCAGCTCTGAGTTTTGCCAGCCTAGCAAACACCCTACCCAGGTCCCTTGCCGATGTGTCTCCCTCCAAGCATCCAGCTGACACACTTTACACCATGTCCTGGCTCATCTGTTCCTCCTTCTCTGGCTCACTCTTGGGTCTCAGCTTCTATGCCCTGCTGCAGTCACTTTGAAGAGGTGGCAAGGTGTGTGTCAGGCCCCTGCAACAGGACTTAGCCCTGATTTTGTGCCTTCACTCAGATGTCAGGAGGACAGATTTCCAGCAGAGGCTGGAAGAGGATCAAGCCAGCCCTGGCACTGGCTTCAGGAAGGCCAGAGGGGTGTTGAGGTGCTGGGCCAGAGAAGGCGCCTTGCACTCTGCAGAGCTGCCTCCCTGGGCTGGGCCTGCTCTGCCACTGCCCACTGTTCTTTCTGTCTCTCAGACACAGTCTTGCTGTGCTGTGCAGGCTGGTATAGTGGTATGATCACAGCTTGCTGCAGCTGGAGCCTGTGCCTCAGCCTCCCTGAGAGCTGGAGTCACGGGTGCCACCATGCCCTGCCCATTACTGCTGTGAGTTGTCTGTTTCTCCCAACAGAGGACTCTGAGAGCAGGGCAGCCTCGCTCACGCTAGGCATACAGTGCTGAGTACTCCGGCCAGCACCACACACCACAGAGCCCCAGCGCCGAGCTCCTGGGTGCAGCTGCTCCTGATGATCACATCAGTGCTTCCATTTCTGCAGTCTGTTTTTTCAGCACTATCTGGATACCAAGAGCCAACAACCCCCACTTGCCTACCTCCTCAAGTTGGGTCTCAGTTACGAATGCAGCGCTTTCCTCTGGGCCTGACAACACCTTAGGCACCTGACACATTAATGTTTGACATGTTCAGACACCTGAAGCAGGACTCAACCCTGATTTTGTGCCTTCACTCAGATGTAGTCAGCCCCCATGAGTAGTCTCTGGAGGAGACCGGGGGCTTGTCTGTGAGCAGGATGTCTAGAACCTGCCCTGGCAGCTAGGCCCTGGGCTTCCCAGGTTCACACATCTTCCCAGAGACTGCCATTAAGGCCTCACGCTGCCTGCCACGCTCCACAGATACCAACCACCTACTTCCACTGGCAGGGGCCGCGCCGTGTTCCGGAGTCAGTTTCAAATCACAGGCTGTGCAGACCCCAGTTCTGGGCTGAATCCCCGAAGGGTGCGCTGTGGGTCTTCTCACCTTCCTGATCCTGAACCTTCTGCCAAGGCCCCTGGAGAAGGTGGCAATTGTACTGCTCCTCCGGCTGGTAGGTGTGGGTGTCAGGTTGAGGGCAGGGGAAGCCAGGTCTTTTCTTCAGAGTGAGAAGTTGGCCCTTGGCACCCCCTCCCCCGGCCAGCTTTTTGTGGGGCACAGGCAGGAGTGCCCATCTGTAGCCCCTAAGGGTGAAGCCTCCAGACCCGAGTCCAAAGCACTGACCACATGGATCAGGGGCCCCCAGCACAGCTCTATCCATGCTAAGCCACATGCCCCTGGCTCTCAGCATACTCTTCCCATGGGCAGACGGAGCTGAAGCCTGGGCACGATCACCTGCATCCCGTGGACCCTCTGATGGCTGCATGGAGGCTGGACTTCTGCGTCCTTGTTAGATTCACAACAAGGTTGTCGAATTATGCCCCAAACGCTGAGACACTCTCATTAAAGCAGAAGCAGGTGGCCATGGCAGGACGGTAACAGTCACACACCATGTTCTTAGAAAATATTTTGCAAATGCCACAAACTAATTAGGTTAAACAGACATACACCACACCTGGAATCCCACCTAGGGCCTAAAGGTCATCTGGTCCAGGCCTGTTCCTTGTGGCCCTGGCACCTCCCAGCCTTACTCTCCTGCCTTTATAACCATCCTGTCCCTCCTTTGTGCTTCTGCAGAGCTGGTGGTATTGGTCTTTTGTTCCCCTGGTGGATATCCAGAGGGAGTGGCCATCCACCCAGCCACTCACGGGCATCTTGGACATGGGTGCAGTTGGGGAGAGTTGGTTGTTGCCGTGCATTGCTGGATGCTCTCTGAAGGCGTGTAGGCTCAGCCCACCCACAGTGAGATTCCGCAGAGTTGGAGGAATTTCCATTGAGAATTCAAAGTTAAGCCTCATGGTGACTCTGAGCTAGAAACCTGCCCAGCTGCTCGCGTGGTCCAGTGTCCTGGTAGGACAACTGAGGACATGTATTGATTATTCGTATGCTCTTCAAAGCCACAGTACATGTGGATTGATTAGCAGATGCTGTACAGGCTGGGACCAAGGATAACTTTTCTTCAAAATGCACTTATATATTTATAGCATAATATATGCAAATAAAACTAAAGTTCATATGCATGTGGGTTTCATATCTGCTCCTCTTTCTGTTGCTGAAATGGAAAACCACAGCTACACGCACACATCTCTGTCCTTGGCATATACACTTTTTACACCTGAGCTGTTTAATATACTTGGTGTAGCATGGTTTTTTTAAGGGCACACGAAGGGGCATGGACCCCTTACTGCTGCTCTTGAGGGTGGCGGCTGCCCAAGTAGGGTGTTTTGGGCCACAGGCTGTGCATGAAGCCGCTCTGCCCCCTCCCCAGGAGTGCACTGAGCCACCAAGGGTTGAGCACTAAAGGAAAGTGCCCACAGGGCCCTTATGAGACCAAGGAGTGCAGGCTCAGCGTCAGGGTTGTGAGCTGAACGTCCCCAGCATTGTCCCTACAGAAACCAGAAACACTGACATGGCTTCCTGACATTGGTGAAGCCGGGACCCAGCCGTAACAGGGAGCCTGGGCAGGCTGGACACTCAGGCAGGACAGGGCTTCAGTCCCTCTGGCCACATGGACTCAAATCACCTTACAAGGCAAAGAAACCAGAGACCTGACTGGCAGCATCAGCACCCCCCACCTGCCTGTGAGCGATATGGAGCTGCCTGCCTGTCTTCAGGTCTTTATTTGCTTGGATCATTTTTCTGTGGACCTCCTTGGGACTGGGACTAAACGCTTCCTCTTGCCCTTGCCTAGCTGTGGCGTGGTGACTTGTCCTTAGGCCTCTCCCCCATGGCCCAGCTGCCACTCTCTGAATCCACCCTCTGGGTACAGAGGCCACCACAGCATGGAGGCCACTGTTATGGTGCGGGGGACCTCTCAGGTCACTGCCTGCTGCCTTTCCCACTGCCCCAGCCCCCTCCCACCTCCCTGAGCAGTCTCTTCCGTTTCTTCAAAGGACAAAACTGACACTCGTCTTGAGGAGCTCAGAGCTGTGAAGTACAGCACATCTGAACTCCCACCTTAGACCATTTGCTTTAAGGAGCAGGAGGTCCTGGGTCCCCAGAGAGGATCAGACCTGCACGGCACACTCGGATCCAGGCTCTGGAACAAGGGGACATCATTGCCCTGGAAATAAAAATAAAAGGACAAGAATCCAAGATATAAAGGCCTGGGGCACGCAGCAGCAGAGCTCTTCCAGGGCCGATGCTCAAACCTGTACGCGCACTTTGGGAGGCCCCGGGGGGGGGGGGGCTTGCAGGAACTGGGCTGATGTCACTGTATTCCAGCCTGGGTGACAGCATGAGACCAGAAAAAAAAAAAAGTACAGAGAAAAGAGTGTTAATTAAAACCAAAAACGAAGTTGCTTTCCGCATCAATTGCAGGCTGCCAGCAGGATGGGAGGAGAGTGCTTCACAGAAGTGGGAGGGGCTGGTCCCATCCTACCTCGGTCACGCACTTTCTTGTCACTGCACAGGTTCTGACCCTAAGACTGGAAAAATCACTGAAAGGATGGAAGCCGCACAATTTTGAATCCAGCACTTTTCGCCCAGAGGAGATAATATGAATCTGGGAGGGCACCCTGGAGGTGTGGGTATTGAGGGCAGCACCTGGGCAGGCAGGATGTGGACCCATGAGTGTGGCAGGTGATGCCCTGGCCCCGCCTGGTCCACCACATGGGCTGTGCCCTGCAAGCTGGAAAGATCGACACCCAGTGCTGAAGGGCCTTTGCACACTAGTCTCTCCCAGCCCTGTGAGTGAAAGGCTGTTGTCTTTGCCTCAATGACACCCTCGGGAGCCACTGAGAACCACCTGGGTGGTCTGGAGGAAGGGTTGCTCCTCTGCCGTCAAGGACAGCATGGGAGGGGTCACTCTGGTGTGAGGAGGGTGGGTGATGATGACTCCTACCCTGGGGCACTGACTGTTCTTCCTGGTAGGACCTGTGAGGCGCCTTGCCCTCTGCCCCTGCACTCCGTCTGGGCACAGCTCTGCAAGCCCAGGTCAGCGGGTGCCCCTGCCCGGGTGAGTGCAGGGTAACCCAGCCTCCGGGAAGGTGAGCTCCTGCCTGGGGCTCTCTCAGACACCCTTCCTTATAACGCTCCATCTCCCTTCCCAGCCAAACATGCTCCTGGGTACTGGTCTGGCAGTGGCATCTCTATGCCCCACACAAATGCAACAGGACAGGACGTGGGCTATGTCCCCCTGGGCCGTGTGCCTCCTCTGGGCCGTGTGTCTCCTCTGGGTCGTGTATCTTCTCTGGGCCCTGTACCTCTGTGGGCTGTGTACCACTGTGGACCATGTGCCTCCTCTGGGCCGTGTGTCTTCTCTGGGCCGTGTGCCTTCTCTGGGCCCTGTACCTCTGTGGGCCGTGTGCCTCCTCTGGGCCATGTACCACAGTGGACCGTGTGCCTCCTCTGTGCTATGTGCCTCCTTTGGGCCGTGTGTCTTCTCTGGGCCCTGTACCTCCTTGGACCATGTGCCTCCTCTGTGCTATGTGTCTCCTCTGGGCCCCGTGCCTCCTCGGGGCCATGTGCCTCCTCTGGGCCGTGTGCCTCTGTGGGCCTTGTGCCTCCTCTGGGCCCGTTTGTCTTCCTCTGGGCCATGTGTCTCCCTTTGGGCTACATGCCTAGGCAGGGGGAGCATCCCCCAGTGCCTGGTGCCTGGCGAGCTGAGTAATGGTGGATCTTTCCTAACGGGCAGATTGGGATTGAGACCACCTGCAGAGAAGATGAGGAGGCAGCTGCTCTAGCCTGTGCCAGCTGCATGCGGCTGGTCCTGCCCCCACTCCCACCCCCCACCCCCCAGGTGAGAGCAGGTGCCCGGTCAGAGCACACCCTGGGCAATGGGTGCCTGGGCTTCCTGAAGGCAACACATCATAAAACCCCCTCTCTGTGCCCGTCAGGCTTCAGTGTGGAGGAAGGAGACAGCTGCCTTTGTAGAGGTTTCCCGAGGTCCCTGTCCAATGTGGCACCAGTAGTCCTGAC
The DNA here is from genome assembly GCA_963574655.1 of Perodicticus potto. NCBI lineage: Eukaryota > Metazoa > Chordata > Mammalia > Primates > Lorisidae > Perodicticus > Perodicticus potto. Next base: position 17,278 of record CAUYRH010094579.1, read on the forward strand.
CTGAGCACGGCTACCTGCCCTATCTGCAGCACAAGCCAGAAGCTGCATCTTCCAATTTCTGAGTTTCCTGATTTCAAATCTGGACTTTTTCTGGAATACAAGGTCATCTCTGGGCAGATAGGTCGCAGCTGTCCTAGAAAAATTTTCAGGAACTCATTCTAAACTTGTCCCAAGTGACATGTCCCTTTATGCCACTGACTTGGGAGCCTACAGCTTAAATTCACATCATGGGGTATAGCTCAGAGCTAAAGGCCATACCCTAGAGGAGTTTTGAATCCACACAAATTATTCCACTCTGGGTTGGTGCAGATGAGCCTCCCACCTGCTTGGGGAGGGGAAAGGTGAGCAGCTTCAGGAAACCTCATGTGAGGCGAGGAAGCAGTCAGCTCCAGGATGTGTGTGTGTCTGAAAGGGTTACTCCAGCCACCTTCAGGCCTGAACAAATATTCACATCATGGCAGCATGGCCCGTAGACTAAAGGTCATCGGGGACCTGGCTCTGACCTCAGGTGCAGGGTTCCACGTGGAACTTGCCCGGTGAGCTGGGAGCACCTGCTTGGAGTGGACGGGAAACAAACAGCAAGCTGGTCTTCCCCAAGCCTGCCACCAGCTCAGGGACTTTGCATTTCTCCCTTTGGGGGGAGGACAGATACAATTACTCTATTTTACGTATTTCACATCTATCTTTGGAAGTTCTAACCTAAGATGGAGAATATAATGTGACAAATGCCAAGTGGTATGCTGCTGGGTTCTAGAAACAACATTCCACCAAATGTTTTCCAGATGAGAAGTGTAGAGATGTCTGTATTTGAAGTCAAACGACCTCAGTGGGTGAGATTCGGGAAGCTGACAGGAAGACCCAGAGCAGCACCTGCCCAACCAGCAGCCCAGCTGCAACTCTAGGCAGAAGCGACCCCAGCCGGCCCCGGCTCATGCACTTCCCAGACCTAGCCTGTGCTCACCTTCCCTGCCCGATGCCTCTATGCTCTAGACCAGCAGTTCTCAACTTGTGGGTCATGACCTACAAAAACTGTATTAAAGGGCCTGGGCATTAGGAAGGTTGAGAACAACTGCTCTAGGTTCATCCTGGCCAGGTGAGGGCAGCCCCAGCTCCACGCTGCCAGGTGTGAAGGCAAGTCCAGGAGGGCTTGTGCTCTTATGAGCCAAAATAAACTCAGGTATGGGCCCCACCCAGCCCAGGGGACCCCAGAGAAACTGTAAGAGTTCCAGGTCATGAGAGGATGGGCTAGGGCACGATGACATGTGTAGTTTTCCTTTCTTATGAGTATCCATGACAACACCTCCTACAGCCTGTTGAATGTATTTGCCCCCCACCCCTGGCCCAGGGTAAAATCCTGTTCCTTGGTTCCTTCCTAGGAGTGTGAGTGCCTGTGGGAACAGATGCCCAGCTCTAAGACAGAAGCCGTCCTGTTCCCAAGTATCAGGCTTGTTAACACCCTTCTGTTTATTTTACTTTATTTTTTTTGAGAGTTTCACTTTGTCACCCTCCGTAGAGTGCCATGGTGTTATAGCTCGTAGCAACCTCTAACTCTTGGGCTCAGCCTTCTGAGTAGGTAGGACTACAGGAGCCTACCATAACGCTTGCCTATTTTTAGAGATGGGGGTCTTGATCTTGCTTAGGCTGGTCTTGAACTTGTGAGCTCAGGCGATCTGCGTGCCTCAGCCTCCCAGAGTGCTGGAATTACAGGCGTGAACCACTGCGCCTGGCCAACACCCTTCTGTTTAGACAGCTTAGTGAGCCGAGGAGGAGAGGGCAGCCTGGTGGACTAGGTGCTGCTGACCTGTGACCCAGTCACCAAAGCTGACGAAGGCATGTAGACGAAGAACAGATGTCACTCCACCGTGAGGGGTTGTCTTCCCTCCTCATGTGCAGAATCCCAGTCTGTGTTCTAGGTGGCCCAGGCTGCTAGGAACTGACAAGGAGAGAGACTCTGCGGAAGCTGAGGTAGACTTGAAAGGCCCTCGGCTGCTGCAGCAGGTAGGAGGGAACTTGGTGCCCAGGCATGCCATACTCATGAGGGCCAGGAAATGTGGCCGGTCCTGAGGACACAGCTGGCTCAGGGCCTAACTCGGTTTAGAGTTCCCATCAGGATGGTGGCTGCATTCCTCCACTGTGCTTTGGAAGACAGTTTGGTGGCTTCTCACCAAGCTCAAACCTGAGCGTGGTGCAGTCCCCCACCTGCTGCTTGACATTCATCCAGAGTTGAAAAGGTACATCTCCACCAAAACCTGCCATGGATGTGGACATCAGCTTCATCCGTAACCACAAAAACTTGGGAACGGCCAACATGTCTTTCAGTAGGAAATGGATTAAATGAACCGTGGTACATCTGGATAAGGGAATGGAGCCAGGAAGCCACAAAGAGACCTGGAGGAAACATAAACGCACTTGTTAAGGGGCAGAAGCCAGACCGTGCAGCTCCACTCTGCATGGTCCAACCACATGACATGCCGGGACAGGGGACGCTGTGGGAGGACACAGGGTGTAGCACAGAGAGTGCACAGGGCCGCGAGACCACTGGCAGCAGTGGGACTACCATCAGGCATTGTCAGAACCATGGAATGTCCCACCCCTGGTCGAGCCCTGGATGTGCCCTGGGGAACCTCCAGCCCTGACCCGCACGCTATTCCTGTATCCTGGTTGTCTTGAAAACAGTATGAAAAACTCTCACTGGACATGAAACCCATTCATGCTATTGCATGAAATTGCAACATTCTGTTTCTCAAAAGTTAAAAGGAATAAATTTTTTTTAAAAATTCAATAGTTAACAGAGTTTTGAACATTTATTAAAAGACTATCTAAAATTCATTCTTTACTTAGGCATAAGATTTCTTTTGGTGGGCAGCACCTGTGGCTCAAGGAGTAGCGTGTTGGCCCCATATACCGAAGGTGGCGGGTTCACACCCGGCCCTGGTCAAAAAAACTGCAAAACAAAACAAAGAAATAACAAAAAAAGATTTCTTTTGGATGTCAGTAGGTTATCTCTTGAAATTCTCGATCATAGATTTCTCTATCATTTTGAGCATAAAGCCTGAAATAAAAATCTATGCTCAGGGAAGCAAGTTCAAGTTTCCTATTAAAAATTGATTAAAAAGGTTTTATTTGGAACAGCTGCATAAATTGTTGGCCATCGAATCCCACAGAGATGTCCCTGCTTATTTTGTACAGATCACACACCACTGGTCTGTCCTGGCAGCCCTTCCCAGTACCATCTCCAAGGGGAGACCAGGAGCTGCTCCAGCCAGGGCTCCCAGGACATAGGCTGGTTGGTAACCACGGAGCCCAGACCTGAGGCCAGGCCAGGCCCCTCAAGGGACCCACAGGGGCCTCCGGCTGCTGTGCAAAGGCGGCCAAGGCAGGCAAGAGGGTCAAATTCTAAAGCCACCAGTATGGTATGTCCTGGAGTGGGGATGTAGGGTCTCACTGCTCCACTAGGAGCAGGGGACCCCACTCCTCTGCCTGAGAGGGGAAGCCGCCACTAGTTCCTGACCTCCCCTGGGTGTTCTTCTCACTGAAGTTCCCTAAAAAGGTTCTTTAGGACACATGAGGGTTCTGTATTTCGACACTACATTTAAGAGCCTCTAAGTACAATTAAGTTTCCTGCCAATCAGAAGGGACTCAGCCCAGAGCACAGGACACAGCTCGTGCTCACTGTGATGACCAGACCTGCTAATGACAGACGTCTGTGGCTGGGGACACATTGCAAATGAGACAAAACCCAACCCTCCGAGGAAACCACTGCTGAAAAGAAAACTGGAGATATTCCTCAGCCCTTCCTAGGAGACGTCACAAAAAATAAAGCCCTTATTTGGCTCTCTCCTAAACAGCATAAACTATCTCTCCTTGTTTATTTTGTGTCCATATAAACTAAATTGCAGGACATTTTTGTTACCTTTGGGATACCCACATGTGAATCTACTTTTTTTTTTTTTTAACAATAAGAAAAGAACTCTATTGTTTATTATTTTTTGTGTAAAACCTAAGGTTTTTTGTTTTTTTTTTGAGACAGAGCCTCAAGCTGTCCCCCTGGGTAGAGTGCCGTGGCATCACAGCTCACAGCAACCTCCAATTCCTGGGCTCAAGCGAGTCTCCTGTCTCCACCTCCCAAGTAGCTGGGACTACAGGCACCGGCCACAATGCCCAGCCATTTTTTGGTTGCAGCCATCATTGTTGTTTGGCGGACCCGGGCTGGATTCGAACCCGCCAGCTCAGGTGTACGTGGCTGGCGCCTTAGTCTGTTGAGCCACAGGCGCCGAGCCAGGTTTTGTTTTTTTTAAAGTGTGAATCTACTTTTGTCATTCTGCTGAATCTGGACACTGCTCACAGGCCTGCCTCCTTGCCCAGGCCTCATCAGACCGTGGATCTCGGGGTACATCATGGGAAGGCAGGTGAGGAGACTGCCTGCTAACCGCAAATAACCTGGTGAGGACCAAGAATGGTATGTGGGGTGGGAGCTGCTGGATACCTGCCTTCTAGTTTGTTCCTTCCAATCCCCTGGCTATTGTTTTGCTGTAATTGGTGGGAGCACCCAGGCCCTGAGGCTCCTGGCTGACCCTGCTGGAGCCAAGTGGGAAGGGGCCCCAGCGCACCAGAGCCTGAGTCTTGAGACCCTGTGAGAGTTGCACTCTGCCGAGCTCAGGGAAGGTCAAACTGGGATTAGAAGAGGACATGTCCCTGCAACCACATGGGCAGGACAAAGGATTAAGACGGGGAGGGTGCAAGACCAGCAGCCAGACACCTGTGTTTCTTAGGGCCTCAGCAATCAGAAATAATCACTGAAAAAGAACTGAGAATAATAACGCAAGCAGATAATCCTTAACACTTACATGTTTTAAAAAGTATCAGCCTACGAGTGAGCCTGTTTCTTATGTTTAAAGCTGAAATCCTGAGATCATTTACATTTACGATTCCGCTGTTCCCATTTCTACCTTTTTATGTAAACCCATCATGAATTTCTTCCTCGTTTCATAGAAAAAAATTAGGCTGGAAAACATGGATGTTAACTGTTGCTGTTGTGGGCAGTGTCCAGTTACTGGCCTCAGTGAGAAGAAGCCAAGGACTGGTTGTAGCTCGGGGCTCTGTCTGCCTAAGCCCTGCTCCCTGGTCCATATAACTCAGGAGTGGGGTGGACTCTGACCATCTTAGCCACGATGTGTAAAAGGCTGACCTGAGGCTGAAGCCAATGGAGAAGTGCCAACTACAGGAGGACTCACCCAGGACGTCTGAGCGTCTGGCGAGCGCCTGGACCCCACAGGACCTGAAGCTCCATCCAGGACTTCTTAGAAGAGCCGACACCTGGAGACACGCCCACTGGGCTGTGACTTCTGCCATTTACAGCTGCAAAGAGTGTGAATAATACATGCCTTAGCCTAACACTTAACTTTAATTTGGTAATTAGCCCAGAAAACACAAGGTTTGCTGTGCTGATCTCAAGTTGGCTGGAGCAGGATTTCAGCAATGACATCTTCAAAGCAAAACTTGCCCTGGCCAAAGCCCGGGGGCCAGCTGCTCTCCACACAGCAGCACCAGGGCAGCAGCTGCCACACTCTGGGCATGGCCTGACCCTGGGCTTCTCCCACCCATAGCCCATACTCAGTAGGGATCACGCTGTATAGAGCATGTTCTGTCCCGAGACCTGGAACACCAGGCCTGGGAATAGGCTGAGACCTGGAACACCAGACCAGGGGACGGACTGAGACTTGGAACACCAAACCAGGGGATGGGCTGAGACCTGGAACACCAGACGAGGGGATGGGCTGAGACTTGGAACATCAGGTCTGGGGACAGGCTGAGACCTAGAACACCAGACCAGGGACGACGGACTGAGACCTCAAACACCAGGCCTGGGGACAGGGTGCGCAGCTGCAGTGAGCTCTGGGGTTGGGGCTATCTCTGGGCCTTAGTGTCCCAGGTCTGATTTCATATATCTCATAATTAGAAACAAAGATCTTTTGTATTCTCAAAGTTTTGATTCAGTCTTTTAGAAAATGCCTCCCCGGTTATGACTGTCTTGGTGAACGAGCTGTCAGTGGAGGGGAGAGAAGGCCGAGCATTAGCGGCTGCAGCACCCACAGAACTTACAAAAAGGACTTTTATTGAACGTTTGGCGGGTGGTATATAAAACAGACACACAGAAACTTTACATCAGATCCTCAGAGCAGTTAATGCTGCCCCAGAGCCACCCCCTTATGCCTGACACCCAGTGGGGGATGCCCGATGGTGGCCAGGCTGCATGTGTGAGCCCCACAGGTCACAGTCACTCTGAGACAGCGGAGCCCACCTGGCCGCATGTTCTGTGCACGTGCGTGCTGCTCTGAGTGTAAGAGAATTATTTCAGACTCTGATGGCTTTGCTGTGACAGGCAGGACAAGAGCCCAGTTGTTGCCACAGGACGATCTAGCCAGTCTTCACCCACAGAATGTGCTGGTACATGGGGGGCTCACCTGTCGCCCACCCGCTCCAGGCCCTGTGGCACTGTGGCTTTTTGGCACAGCACCAACTCCCTGTGTACACTGTTGCTTACAAAAGTAGACTTTCCTGTGGTAAAACTTCTTAAAAACACCCATTTCTCAGCAAAATAACGTGTTTCTGTATGAGGAGTTCTACAAAATATACACGTCTTTCTGGAGGAGAGGAAGCCGAGCCGAGGCTGAGCACGGCTGGTACATGGCTCCGGCCTGGCCGCTGGGATGGTGTCACATGAAGTCATTCAGCTCCGCCTCAAGTGCGGCTGCCATCTCGTCCGCCTCTGAGCTGCTGGCCTCGTCCTCGTTGCTGGACTCCTTGCTGGACTCGCTGGCATCGTCTTCGTTCAGCTTCCTCTTATGGCCTCTGAGGAGAAGCAAATCCGGTGTGAGACGCGGGGGCTCCGACATGGGTGTGGGACTGAGAAAGTACATTGAGGGGGGGCTCAGACACACCCTGAGAAATCCCTTTGAAAGGCAAACCCCAAGGTGAGAGCTGCCTGTCAGGAACCAGCATGTGCCCCGCCAGTCACAGAAGCACACACAGCAAAGCTAGCTGAGCACAGCTCCCACCCCTGCCCCACATCTCTCCCTACGTGCTGGGACTCCCGGATCTGTGGGGTCATTTTATAAGAAGCTACACATCCCACCAGTCCAAATTTTAAATGAATTCATCATTTTTATGCCAGCTGGAATAAATATTTTTTACAGAAGAAAAAGTTTACTTTTAATTGTCATACAAAAGTGAGGAGGTGGTTAGACTTAAAACTGATGAAAAAGCAGAATTTCTTAAATTAGTGTCTGAAAACACACTGTACAGGAATACAAGTAACAATGATGAAAATGGAGTTTAATTTCCCCACTAAGGCAATGGTGCGAAGGAGGTTCAGAGTTTTCAAGGAAATCACAAAATACCAGGGTGAAGGGCCAGAGTCCGCAGAATGAGCCTGTGGAAGAGCAGTGGCCTCAGGGGCACCTTCCCTTAGACCATGTCCTGCTCATTTCTGATTGCGCCCTATAGGCAGTGAGCGCCAGGGACAGCAGCCAGGGCTCCAGTGGCCACCACCGTGTCCTGGTGTTCACCCTGGGAGGTCTGCAGTCAGCATCTGCTCTCCGCCGTGAGCCTCCAGCAGCTTGCCCACACAGACACATGAGTGAGCTGTAGTTGCACCTCAACGCACCCCACAGCTACTGAACGAGGCTACTAAAGCCTTTCTGCTCCTCCTGGCACCCGCAGTAGGCTGGTTTGCCACACACCTTCCTGGATCAAGGGTCTGTCGGAAATTTGGCCCATGGTTTTTAGGCTATTACCTGCCTGTGCTCCCTTTAACAGCTCCCTTTCATACAGAGCTTTCAGAGATGCGCCGGGCACATTTCCTCCCAGCCTCTAGGTGTCTTTTCATTCTCTTAACAGTTTTCTTTTTGCAAAGCAGAAGTTGTTTTCTTTTATGGCTAGAACTTTTACTATGGTTAACTAAAAAATCATTGTGTCAAGCACTCGCGAAAATTTTGTTATCTTCTGAAAGCTTCAGTTTTATACTTAGGTCTACAAAGAGATTTCAAAAAGTTTGTGGAAAATAGAATTAAAAGATAAAAATAAGAACAAACTTTATTTCTCAACATAAGCTCCATCAAAGTCACTCTGAAGTGGTGACACCAGCCATTTATTCCCTTCCCGAAGCACTGAGGGTCTTGGCAACTTGACTGTGACTGCAGCCTCTTCCATGTTACTAACAGAAGAAAAGGTGTCCTCTGCAGATGCACCGGAGCCAATGGAGTGTGCCTGGTGACCCCATGATGGGAGGAGGAGCAGAGGTTATGTGGGAAAGCAGGGCCCTCTGGTGAAGCTCTCCTGGCATTTCCTGCCAGCACTTTGGTGAACTTTCCCAGACTCTCATGACCAGTAGATGCTACTGGCCCTCCGGATAGTCAACAGCAAAATGCCTCCTACATGCCCTAAACCTCTCACCATGACCTTGCTCTTGCTTGGCCTACTTTACTGCCAGACACGTCCATCTCTCGGCAGCTGCTGGCTCAAATGTGCTGTCTTCAGGGTCCTTCTGGTAAAGCCACCTTCCACCTCCTCCTCCGATTCCTCAGAGAAATGCTGCAGGCTTCTGGTCCCACTTGTTCACAACTCCCACTCAAGCCTGCTCTCAACTGACACCAAACTGTGTGAGCTGAGCCAGGAGAGCTGTCTGTGCTGACTCGAGGGTCTCTTCAATTAGAGCAGCACCGAGAGGATTATCTTCTCACACACTAGTGAGGATGGCCCGCAGTGGGCTTCACCTCCACGGTGCTGTGGTGTTGGGACACATGCTGGTTTTCGTCCACGGCCTCTAGCTCCTAAGTCTCACAGCCAAAATGCTAGAGAGGTTTAGGCCTCAGGACATAGCTCCCTGACCTTCTCTCGTCCTCCCTTCACCAGCCCAAAGTAGGGCTCTGGGACTGTGCCCCAAAGGCCCTCATCCCAGAGGATGCTGCAGAGTGGCCAGGGGGTGTGGCGCAGGCGGCCTTACTGGCTCCGATCACACTGCTCTGTGCACCTGGGTCTACAGGGTGTCAGGCCCTTATAATGGAGTCTGCCGCACCCCTCCCCCAATCCCTTCACTGCACCCTTTGTAATGCCTGTGGTAACACACTGCAAGCAAGAGTGAGGTCCTTGAGCTCTGCTGCTCCAGCAAAAAAAATGGAGCCCAAGGAGGGAGGTCACAGGAACCCCCATGTGAAGCCAGTCGGTCAGAAGCTCCAGACACCTGGAACTCAGACTGGTGAAAGGCAAGGGCACATCTTGGGGACCTGACGCAGTCTCTGGGTAGATAGTGTCAGACCCAAAGCAAGGAAGTCAGCTGCTTGTGTGGGGAAGCCACGTCTGGTCACGAGGTCTTCTGTGCTTGCCGAGGCGGTGTTCAAAGGAAGGCAGTTTCATTTTCCTAAAGCAGTCACCATACCGAGTCGGCCTGTGAACTGCTCACCTCTTCAGGGCTTTGACCTCTGTGCATGCGCAACTCACACTGGTCAGATGGGCTGGCAGGACTGTAATGGACCCGGCATGGCTTCCATGCACTGGCTCCACTTGGGTCTTCTAACCTCGTAACTGGGCACTGTCAAGTGTCAACACCAACTTCCTGTCACTCAAATGCAGCAGTACCGGATTCTGATGACTATCCTAGAACTTTAAAATTCAGTCACAAACTGCCACTTAGTTTAGGAACCGAGTCCCACGTTAATCTGAAAATCAACTGCGATGTGATGAGCTCCAACAGGCACCCCTCTCCATGATGCCACGCCATGTCCCTGCCACCCAAGAGTGTGGCTGGAGCCTTGTCACCCCAGCTGACAGCACAGTGGCTTGTCTCGGCTCCAAGTGTGGAGGCCTTCTGTTTTGTCAAGCATCTACTTTTACTAAAAACAGCTAAAGTGCCTGAAAAAGAGAAGGGAAAGTAAAAATACAGCATTTTCTGCTCCTATCCCTCCTTTGCTGAAGTTCTATCTGATTTTTTAACAGATAGTTCAGAGCTGCGTGGGTGGCAATATTCAAACTTGGAATATTGTTTCATGCAGAAAACAGAGGCAGCTGAAAAACCACATTTCAAATAAACAAGAGAGCGTTTCTTAAAACAGACACTTCAGTGATCCCAGGACATCTGAGACGTGGGTCCAACCTGCTGGTGCTGCGTGGCCGATGCTTGGGCAGGGCTCTGCCACCAGCAGGTCTCCCAGGAACCACAGTGGTGATGTTGTGCGAGGGCCAGGCGTTTGGGGCACCATTCCCTTCAGCATCCCTAGGAGATCTATGAGGTGGGTGCTACCACTCCCACCTGACACTGAGGCGGCCAGCGTCTCATAGACCAGGATCTGGATCCCATACAATCTCTTTTAAGAGGCTCAGAAAAAGAGTTTTCACACATTTTAGAAATAAAAGGCCTTTGAGTCAGGCCCAGTGGCTCACATCTGTAGTCTCAGCACTCTGGGAGGCTGAGGTGGGAGATCCCTTGAGCCTAGGAGCGTGAGGTTGCCGTGAGCTGTGATGTTACCAAGGCATTCTACTCAGGGCAACAGATTGAGGCTATCTCATTAAAAAAAAAAAAAAATAGAAATAAAGGACTTTTACTGAAATACAGGGGTGGACATTTTGCACAAGGGCAAGGAGAAACAGGGCCCAGTGCAGCCTCTTCCGAGGGCCCACCAAACCCTGTGCCTCATGGCTCTGCAGTCAAGTGTGTAAAGACGGTACTAGTAACATCTTGGACCCTTTACTCTTCTTTAGACAGTGTTTGGAACATAGTATTTTAAAACACAAATGAATAGTAGTAATTAAAAATTACCTCAAAAATCAGAAGCAGCCACAAGCCTTGGCTGGTAAATGCCTGCAAGTGACGGTGGCGTCACACTCACAGGACAGATGTGTCTTTTGTCATTACAACCAGCTGTACAGCTCCCCAGAGAAATATTAACACATTTAATTTTGGAAAAATTTTTAGGCTCAACACCAGCAACACAGTGGTTACGGCGCCAACCATATACACTAAGGCTGCCGGATTCGAAACTGGCCTAGGCCAGCTAAACGATGGCAACTGCAACAAGAAATAGCCGGGCACCTGTAGTCCCAGATACTTGGGAGGCTGAGGCAAGAGAACTGCTTGAGCCCAAGAGTTGGAGGTTGCTATGAGCTAGGACGCCACAGCATTCTACTGAGGGTGACAAAGTGAGACTGTGTCTCAAAAAAAAAAAATTTTTTTTTAAAGTTTGAAAATGTATCTCAAACCCAATGTGGAATAAAGCAAGAACATGGATGTAAATGGTAGATATACGAGCTCCAACTCCCCGTGCTGGACATACAGCAGTCACAGTGCGCAGCCTTCAGTCTGCTCCAGAAAGGCACACTCAGTGTGCACGGCAGACACACAGACTAGTGTTCTATACCAGCACCAGCCGGAGGAGGATCAAACACTGCATGAAGGACACGTTTCCAGTTGTGGATCATAACCGGGCTGGTCTGTCTGGTGGAAGGAGGGAACAGCAGGTGCACACAGAGCAAGGTGACTTGACTGAGTGACACTGCTGGGGCTGTGTGTGGCCTGCTTTTCAGACATGCTCACGGGGTAAGGTGAGTACGGGCACCACCGGGCTCTCCCTGTCAGCAGCAGGGAGAATGGCAGGGGACCTGCTGGGTGCCACATAAAATGTCCTTTACTTCTAGTGACACTTTTGTTTTAAATTCTATTTTCTCTGATATTAGTATTAGTTACTGATTTAGTTTTTCTGTGGTTGCTGTTTGATATGTTTTTTTTTTTTGCAGTTTTGGGTCAGGTCCGGGTTTGAACCCACCACCTTTGGTATATGGGGCCAGCGCTCTACTCCTTTGAGCCACAGGCGCCGCCACGTAAGTATTTTTTTTTTTAATCACTTTCCTTTCAATCTCTTTGTATCTTTGAATTGAAAGTGTGTTTCCTGTAGATGGTACTTAGCTAGGTCCTGTTTCTTTAATCAGCCCACCAATTCCTGCCTTTTGATGGGATTACGTAGCTGCTCACATTTAATGTTGATGATATCCTTAACTTTACGTCTGTCATTTTACTTTTTGTTCTTTCTTTGTATTGTATATTTTTATTCCTGTTTCCCTTTCACTGCTTTCTTTTAACTGATGAATATCCCCTAATGTAACATTTTAGTTTGTTTAGAGATTTTTTTCTACTTATTTTTTGAGCTATTTCCTTAGTGGTTGCTCAAGGGCTTACCATAAATATCTTACGTGATCAGATTTACACTAGCTTAACTCCAGTTAGAGACAGCACCAGTTCTACAGAGCTCCATCTCGTCCCCAGTTCTATGCTATCACTGTTAGGGTGTCACCTCTCTGCCTGCCAAAGAGCCAGCACCACACTGCTGCAATCCTGAGTCTCCATCATGCTCTGTCTCCTAGGGAAGCTGAGAGAGGAAAGGACAGCACACACTCAGTACTGGTCACATCAACCTGCTCACTCCCAGTTTCTGGCTCTCTTCATTCCTTCCTACAGATTCATTCACCATCTGCTGTCATTCCCTTATCCAAGACAGCTCCATGCCCACCCACCTCCTCTGTGCTGTCATTGGCAAACATACTGCATTTCTATACATTATGGGCCCAACAATGCAGCCGCACACAACCAGTTTTATGCCATAAAACCTTATTTCTTTTTGTATCAGTCAAGAGAAGGGGAGAAATATGCATTCAAACCGTCCTGTGTAATTACATAATTACCAAGTGCTCTTTATTTGTTCACAAGGATTCAGATCTCCATCTGGGCCCACATGTTTCAGCTTGACAAGCTTCCCCTACTATTTTTGGTCAGGTAACTAGCAATGAATTCTCAGTTTTTATCTGGGAAAGGCTTGCCTTCACTTTTGAGTTAGTTTTGCTGGATACAGAAGTCTATGTTGACAGTTTTTTCCGAGCCTTTGTATATGCATGTCCTCTCCTGCCAATGCCCACAGGTCCTGATGAGCTCCCCTCCTGCTCTGGCGGGGTCTCTCTTAGACACACGGCCACTGGAGCCTCCTGGCCTCTCAATGCAATGCGTCTGCCTGTGGATCTTTATGCTCATCCTACCTGGAGTTTTTTGAGCTTTTGGGACATCCAAATTAATGTTCTCTATTCAACTTGATGCGTTTTTAGCCATTATTTCTTCAAATATTTTTTTCTGCTCCTTTTTCTCTCTCTGAAAGAATACTTGCTTGGTTAATTACCAAAGATGAACAACTTCAACGTTAGCATTTCGAGCCTTACTGGGCAGTGTCAGCGTGTGCGTAAACGTGGAAGCAGATGAATCTCCCAATTGAAAAGAGGCAGAACCTTGGAAAGAGCTGTGCTGTCCAAAGTCAGCAGGGCAGGCTGACTGTACATCCCATGGAGAGCTGGGGTCAGTAGCTGGGTGCTTGTGTCAGGAGGTTGAGCCTTTAAGATCTGGTGTAACAGACAGGATAGGCCTAAAATCTCTAATGCTCAGAGGATAGGCTTTGGCTGTTATTACTGTCAAAAAATGATGGACACTGCCACCTGCACTGTCTCGACTCCAATGTGACAGTCACTAGCAACCCTGTGCTGTGTCTTCTGGCAGTTAATTAAATGTTTTACTTCTCCACCAGACGTATTACTTGCCACAGAGAGTGGCCTTCTGTGAGCCACCTCAGCTCCTGTGTCATAGGTGAGAATAAATCTTGCAGAGAAGCAGGCTGAGCACCAGACCTATGTGATGGTGACAGTGTACTTATGGGTATCGCGAACAATTTTTTTTTTTTTTTTTTTTTGTAGAGACAGAGTCTTACTTTGTCGCCCTGGTAGAGTGCCGTGCAGTCACAGCTCACAGCAACCTCCAGCTCTTAAACTTAGGCGATTCCCTTGCCTCAGCCTCCCAAGTAGCTGGGACTACAGGCACCCGCCACAGTGCCCAGCTAATTTTTGATGCAGTTTGGCTGGGGCCGGGTTTGAACCTGCCACCCTTGGTATATGGGGCTGGCGCCCTATTCGCTGAGCCACAGGCGCCGCCCGGTATCGCGAACATTTTGAAAAGATGTTGTTTGGGGAAACGCTTTTCAAATGCATACTTGATTTTTTTTTTTTTTATTGTTGGGGATTCATTGAGGGTACAAGAAACCATGTTACACTAGTTGCATTTGTTGGGTAAAGTCCCTCTTACAATCGAGTTTTGTCCCCAAAAGGTGTGGCACACACCAAGGGCATACTTGATTTTTTATCTTAAAGATTTACCTTAAGGAATGAAGTGCCCAGAAAACTGCTGCACACA
>CAUYRH010094584.1:0-35520 GCA_963574655.1 Perodicticus potto
TCTTTATATAGTGATTAAGAAAATGCTATGAGGGCTATCTCTCACAGTATAATCAAAATGTTTCTGATTGTATATGAAGCACATTCTGCCCTATGATTGCACCAATGTACACAATTATGATTTAATAAAATTATTAAAAAATAAAAATAAAAAAAATAAAAAAAAAAAGAATGCATTGTGAAGTGAGTTACCCTGAGAGAAAGTAAATCTTAACCCCATTGGGGAAATTTGGGAGCTGACATGGAACACCAACCTCAGAACTATTCCACACAAGAAGCACGAGAGTGACGATATTTATATACCAACTCCCGCCATTTGTTTACAGAGGGAGCATTCATTGGCCTTCACTTTTAGGCTTCAGTATACATAGTAAGAGTGTATGACCAGAGAAATCTCTCACACAAAGAGGTATGGATGCTGGCAAATGAAAATTAGTTCTGCATACACAGGCCTGAGAGAATGTTGACATAGCACCAACAGGATATGCTATAATTCCTAAGGGACTGGCAGAGTCACAGATGAAACCTCAAGAGAGGAATATGCTTCACATTAGGCTGCACAGAACTCTCAAGAGTAAACACGGCAAACATGACATCCCAATCCAAAATTAGTAAGTACACAGTAAAAGCAAGTCAGTACGAGTTAACACAAAATCTAAATAACTAAATTTTACTCCTAAAAATGTCAACTGATAAAATTATAAAGACTAAAACTTCCATTACAATGTTAAAGAGCCACCTGGAGTTTTTAACTTTCACTTTTGTCTACCACTCACCTCAAGGAACTCATCAGTTAGGGATTTCCCACCCTGGCAGTGGTTCCTGAAAGGTTTCTGTTCTAGTATGTTGTGAACCTCTGTGTCCACTTGTCTGTTTCTTCAGTTTGGAGATAGTAGTTTGCAGTGACCTCACTTCTCTTAAAAATCTAAAAAGAGTTGTTGCTATACCAGTGTTTTCAGTTTTTCACTTATTGTTAGGATGGAATAGCGATTTCCAAGTTCCTCACCTGTGGAACTGGAAACTTGTCAGTGTCTTTTTTGAATGAGGAAGTTGAAGATGTGGTTCTGATGCTAACTATATTTTGTGATGAATTATGGCTTTTAGGAGTAAATGATTAGCTGCAAAATACAAATGCAGAAGAAAATCAGGACTATAAACACAGATATGAGAAATTCATCTATTTAGAAATCATGTTTGTAAAGAGAAATGAAGACTTCTGACAGAGACTGTGAAGAAAGTAAAATACTTCAGGTTGCATCTTGAGAAGTGTTTACTTTTAGAAGTTTGGAGGAAGAAGTAAAAAAGGCAGAGAAGAAATTTTTGAAGTGAATGGAGAAATAGGTCATGTGATTGAAGCAGGAAAAAGCATTGCTTAAAGAAAGTGATGCTATGTGGTTTCAAATGCTGCATTTAAGACAAAAGAAAGGATTAAAAAGTCTTGAAGGGAATTGAAATTTTAGATCTGGAAAAAAATATACACTTAAATGAAGAAGGCCATTAATATATTCTAATCCTTTCTTAAATTCTGAAGTTTCCATAATAACATATTCCTTATCTCTATAAATAGGCAATTTTAGTTGCCGATCATGTTGCTACACAAATTAAGTAAGTCATTATGTTAAATGAAAATTCTGTATTGAAATTTACCATTTAATGTACTAACACATTAGAGCTGACTTGCTAGATTCTGGACAAGTGGTCAGACACATTCACTAAGTAATTGTTCAGACACATTCACTAAATAATTGTTATCAATTGCTGTATAATGAATCAAAACTCAGTGACCTAAACAACTGGAGTTGTGTAAATTATTATTATTTCTCATAGGTCTAAGGACTGATTGGGCTCAGCTAAGCTTTTTCTCAGTGTCTCCTATGTGGTTTCTGTCAGACAGTAGTAGGGGCTTCAGTCATATCACATGTTTGGCAGTTAATGCTGGCTTTTGAATGAGACCTCAGCGGGCAGTGATGCTATGAGATATGGAAGCATTCCCAAGGCCTAATGAGGTGGCAGTGAGGCTGGAAAAAGCATCAATGGAGTGGGGCCTAATAAGGTGGTCATTGTTCATAGAAGATTAGTTAAATGCAGTGAGAATTAAGCATGTTATACAATGTTTTGAAGCTAATTCAAGCAAGATTTTTACTATTAGAGATGGGATATATAAATATTTAATATTTTAATTTTTCTTATATGAATGTTGATATTAAGTGCTAGATTATAATTGACAGCATTAGTGTGTTGGTGGAAACTCATAGTTCTTTTAAAACAGACTTACATAGATAAATTGACTTCTTTTTCTTTTAAAATTTTATTTATACAAATTTGTGGGATAAAAGTACAATTTTGTTACATGCATACATTATATAATGGAGTATTTATATGAATAGGGTATTTATCAATTGCATGATGGACATTGTACCTGTTAAGTAATTTCTCATCATCCACCCCTCCCACACCTCACCTTTCTGAGTCTTCACTGTCTATCATTCTACTCTTCTATGTCCATGTGTGCACATTTTTTAGCACACACTTCTGAATAAGAACATTAGATACTTAAGATAATGACCTTCAGCTCTACATGTGTTGCTGCAAAAGATGTGATTTTATTCTTTTTTATGACTGAGTAGCATTTTATTGTATACTTTAAAGCATATTTTCTTTATTAATTCATCCATTGAAGGACACTAGATTGATTCAGAATCTTTGCTATTGTGAACAGTACTCTGATAAAAATGTACATGCAGGTAACTTTTTGACATCTTGATTCATTGCTCTTTGGGTAGATACTAAGTAGTGAGATTGCCAGATCAAATGGTAGTTCTATTTTTAATTCTTTGAGAATCTCCTTATTGTTTTCCATAGAGGTTGTATTAATTTATGTTCCTACCAACCACTGTATATGTGTTGTAGTTCAGAAAGAGGGGACTTTCCTGATCACCCTGGGGTCTGGAGGTGGAGGGAGAAAGGTGCTAAGAAATTAACCCTTAAAGTATCTGTGAAAAAGTCTGACGAGACCTGAAGAGATTTACCCTGTAGCAAGGCAGGTAGCTGCTGCCCTGAATTGAATTCTGAAGTGGTTTTATTAAGATTTTAGGGTGTGTGTTTTCAGAATGAAGAAGTGAAGAGTTAATAGTCTCATGACCCAGTCATGTGGGTGGTCTTTTGATTATGGAAAAGGTCATCAGAGTGGTCATCTAAATCATAGAACAATTCTCAAGTGTGGAACTAAGTAGGTAACAAACAAAGTTGCTTTAGGGGATGGGAGAACAAGGGTTATGGTTACAGCCTTCAGGCTAAATTGTCTAGGCTTAAGGGTAATTTTTAATCATCTTCTAACTCTGCTGATATCCTTTCTCCACTAACCTACTGAATTTTACTCAGATGTCCCCAAACTAGTTTTCTGTATATGTAGGCAAACATTCCAACCTCCCTGCCACAATAGGCTTGCTGAGCAGTGCAAGGGGCTGAGGCCTGGAGCCATTTCTGTGAGTTCTCTGGAATGTTCACCTGTATTGTAGTTCTATCCACATATCATAGTTCTACCCACATATAAGTGTTCCCTTTTCTCTGCATCCTTGCCAACATTTTTTTTTTTTTTTTGTCTTTTTAGTAATAGCTATTCTGACTGGGGTAAAATAATATCTCATTGTAGTTATGATTTACACATGATAAGTGTTGTTGAGAATTTTTTCACCTACCTGTTGGCCATTTGTATGTTTTCTTTTGAGAAATGTCTATTCATGTCCTTTGCCTACTTTTTAGTGGGATTTTTAAATTGTTATTGAGTTGTTTGAATTCCTTGTATATTTTGGATATGCAAACCAAATAAATAGTTTGAAAAGAAGTATATGTGTATGCATATACAGAGACTTTTACTAGCTCTCTCTGAAGAGTGGATCTAGAAAAAACAATAGTTCAGTAGCAAAAAGCACATTAAACACAGGATCTTCATTTCTAAACTTCATCATTCACTGAAAGAAACCAGGAATTCTTGGAGAAACAGCTGAATTCCAGGACTGATGTAGGGAAAGTATAAAGTGACCTGGAATATTTTGTGCCAGAAAGAAAGTCCTTAAAGAAAAACACAGGCATATCAAAATGACACAGAAATCAGTTTAAAGTGGTACTCACCAACTAAAATTAGAACACTTTGAGCATCACAATAATGATATATTGGATTAAATGCATTATTCAATGGATTAAAATAAGCACCCTTGAGTTCATAGTGATATAAATCATTTACTTCATGAAAAAGAAGAGGTTTGATGGTTCACCATTCATGTCATCTTGACGTATAAGGTATCCAGATATTAGGTGTGTCTGTGAGTGTTTCTGGATGAGGCTAAGGCTTGAATCAATGGACCAAGTAAAGCAGATTGCCCTTCCTGTTGTGGCTGGGCCTTATCCAATTTCTTGGAGGCCTAAAAAGAATAAAAAAGGCAGAGTAAGGGAGAACCTACTTTCTCTACCTAACTCTTTTTGAGCTGGAATATTGGTTTTCCCCTGTCTTTAGACATGGATTCAGACTGAAACTTATATCAGCAACTGGGTCTCCAGCTTGCAGAGTTTTTAAAATTATTCCTTGGGTTCCTGCAATTGACTCTCTAATCTTATTAGATTTGAAAATACCAATGACTTTATTTTCAGTAGTATAGACAGCATTGATAATCTATGGCATGATCTGGCAATAAACACATGAAAATATGGCCATTAGATATTCTCCATAACTCACTTAAACACAGAAAGCTAGGTGATATATTTTGATTATTTTTGTTAACATAACAAAATATAATTAGATTGGCTGGTTGCACCTAATGCTGTTGGACAAAGTGGTTTAAAAAAAGGATGATCTCAGGGAGTCAGAATCCCAGCTCAAGTGCCACATGAATGACCTGAAAACTTCTATTTGTGCTCCTCTCTCCTGTAACCATAGCTCTGAGATCACTGCAGATCAAATGTAGAATCTCATTCTGCAACTGGATGAATTGCAATGCAAGTTGAATTCCCAGACTTTCATTTTGTCTATTGTTAAAGTTATAATATTGGTTGGAAAGAAGTGAGGATCCTAAAAATTGGAATGGAGATGTATGGAAAAACCTTGTGTCCATGATACGGCACTGTGCCCTGAGATAATCAACCAGTTACTTGGTAACAGCTGCTTATATTTAATGGCTTCCATCATATAATAGAAGAGTCAGTGTTTTATTCTTATTTGAAGAGACACTTTCAATATTTGCTTCAAATGTAAATGACACTTCTATCAAAAGTCCCATCTGTGGACTCACAGGATGTCTTATCCATTATCATGTTATTCCACACGGCATCAATGCTTATGAAAGAACTTGCTTCACAGTGAAACAAGTGTGGCAGAGGGCTCATGATTATGGAATTCATTGGTCTTATCATGTTTCCCATCATACTGAAAAAGCTAGTTTGATAGAATTGTGGAATCTTCTTTTGAAGTATCAATTATAGCAGTGACTAGGTGACAGTACATTGCATGGCTGGGGCAAATTTATCTAAAAGTGTTTCAGTGTCCAGTATATAATGCTGTTTCTCCCACACCTAGGATTTATGGATCAGATACCAAGTGATGGAAATGGGAAGGGCACCACTCACTATTACCTCTGTGAAGCCAATAGAAAGATTTTTCTTTCTGTTTCCATGACCTTATTCTCTGCTGGCTTAGACGTCTTAGTTTCAAAGAGAAGAATGCTTCCACTAGGGACACTACAATGATTTCATTGATCTAGAAATTAAGATAGCCACTGGCCACTTTGGACTCCTCATGCCTTTGAATCACAGGGAAAAAAAAGGAATTACTGTGCTTACTGCAGTAATTGATCCTGAATACCAAGAAAAGAAAAATTGGACTGGCTCCATGAAGGAAATAAGGGAGAGTATTTCTGAAATACAGAAGATTCCTTAGGGCATCTTTTAGTATTACCATGCTCTGTGATTAAAGTCAATATAAAAGTACAACAACCTAATCCAAGTAGGATTTTTAATAGCCCAGATTCTTTTAAAAATAAAAGTTTGGATCACTCCACCAGGTACAGAACCATGATGAGCTGAGATCTTGTTGAAGGCAATACAGAATGGGTAGTGAAAGAAAATAGTTATAAATTCCATCTAGTACTACATGACAAAACATAGAATCAGAACTGTAATTTTCATGAGTATTTCCTCCTTATTTTGAGTATGTTTATATGCAATTATCTGTTTGTTTCCTCCCTTATTATCATGCAACATAAAATGTATTTACTTTATTCGCTAGTTTTTAATTATTTTTAAGTGATTAGTATATTTTCAGTTGTACACATGACCACTGCTCAATGATAGAAGGAATTATGACTATGTTATCATCTCCATTTGAAGATAAAGTATGAAGATGCCTAGAGATGGCAAGTTGACAAGGGGTGGACTTGCGATGCTTACTTTTATATGTCAACTTGATTGGACTGTGAGGTACCAAGATGTTTGTTTAAACATTATTCTTGGTGTGTCTATGAGAATATTTTTTTGATGAGACTAACATTTGAATCAGTAGAATGATTAAAAGAGATTATCTTCACCAATGTAAGTGGGACTCATCCAGTTTGTTGGAGGCCTGAATAGAATAAAAAAGGCTGAGTAAAGGAGAATTCACTCTTCCTACCTGACTGTCTTTGAGCTGGTACATTGACCTCCTGTCTGTAGACTTCAATTCAGACCAGAAACTATATCATCAATTCTCCTGGCCTCAGGCCTTCAGGCTTGCACTAGAACTATAATGTTGCTCTCCTGGGCCTCCAGCTTTCCAATTGCATATCATGGGGCTTCTTAGTCCCCATAACTGCATGAGACAATTCCTTATAGTAAATTTCTCTCCATATATCTATATGTACATCTATATCTGTCTATATCTAGCCATATAAATCTATATAGATCTAAATCTAGATAGATAGATAAATCCCATTGGTTCTGTTTCTCCAGAGAACCCAAAGTAAAATAAAGGGAAAATTTTTCTTGCTGTAGAATGCTAACTTATCTAGATTTGGCAACAGTTATAGTGGTGGTATATTCAGAAGATATTCCTCAGTGGATGCTAAGGCTGGTGGATGGAATGGAATATTGCTACAGCAAAGTATACTAGCATAATCTTGGAATAGTTCTCCTCAAAGTATTTACATATCAATTACCAGGTGGAAAAGTGATGACTTTATATTGGAGAAATATGGTAGGCACTAATTTGCCAGTTGATCAAGGTTCCTCACTAGTAGCAGGAAGAGTAGATGTTGTAGACATCTGTAAGTATGGATGGGAAGAACATGATGTAACCTAAAACTGGTCCCGAGGAAACATTAGATTGACCCAGGCTGAAGAACACCCTTCAAATTGAAATGCCTTACTATCATAAACTGTCAAGACCATGGAAAGCAGGGAATGACTAAGTAACTGTTCTTAGTTGAGGAGCCTAAAGAGACATGGCAACTAGATACAACTTGTTATCTTCCTAGAATGCTAGATGGAAAGACAAATTGAGACACAACTGGTATAGTTAGTAAAATCTCATTGGGTCTGTGGATTGGTTGGTATTGTATGACTATTGATTTCATTATATGAATACATTTATTTATGTTGAAGTGTGTTTTTGTTTTTGAGAAAAAACACTGGAAGACTAAAGGAGGACATAGAGTGAACAAATGTGGGATAATGTTAACAGCTGTAAAATTGGGGTGAGGGATACTACTTCTTTGTAGTTATAATTTTTCTATCAGAAATTATTTCAAAAAAATTCTATAAAAATGTTATAGAAATATATATCTCCTACCAAAGTTTTCTGATTAATCACCAAATTAATCTCTATCCCTACTTATTTCTATTTCTTTTTCCTTATTTCACCACTAAGCCATTCATGACTTTCCCCATAATTCTCATATCCTTTTCAGGAAAATATTTAGGTTCAATAAACTAAAATCCGAAAAAAAAAAAAAAAAGAATCAAGCTTGTTCCCTTTACACATACATATGCTCCTTTTCCCCACTTCCTAACTATGAGTAGTATCCACATTTAAGCAGAAACTGTAACACATCCTTGTTTAATTTCTTATTTTCATTCATTACATAGGTGAGATCCATTATGCACATTTAATTAAGGGAGATCCCCAAAACTGGGAGATGTAGTACGATCAAGTATATTGATAATCACAGTAAGCAAAAACAGACAAAAACTAATTATTCCAATATAAAAGCATTCCATCGAATCTAGAAACTAGCTTTGAAAAAGCAAAATGCTAAAATACGGAAAAACATCACATTCTCAGATGCTCCTAAGTCTAACACTGGTGATGTCCAGTGGCATTTTCAGTGACCACAAAGAATGTTTCCTCCTTCCAGAAATGCACATTCATTTGATCCTTATGAAACTGCAACTCTCTAATCCAAATCAGAACCCAAACCGTGGGCTTAGGAGACTGTTTTGATAACAACCAAAAATTCAGCATGTTTTACAGACACCATACTGGGAAGGATCCAGTAAAAGAAATAACTTTACTCAATAGGAGATCCCCAAGGAGGACCTGTATTATGATTTAGTCAATACTAATCAAGAAGGTGGGTGATAACAAGTGAGGTTCTTTACCCAGAAGCCTATTGTGCACAGGGGTAAAGAAAATAGTTAGATTAGAAGCTAGCCAAGTTCACAATTAAATTTTGTCACTGGATCATATTCTACCTAAGTCTGTACCAAGTATTTTTAATTCACAATCCTCAAAAAAAGTACGAAAGTAAAAGAAGAAAGAGAAATTGGCATGTAATATAAGGCATTCTTTCTCTAAGCAAATGGTGCACATTTTCTTCATATTTTCTCTAACATTTTTACAATTGGGAAAACACCCCAGCAGCCCAACAAATATCTATGTATAGTCTAATTTCTTCAAGGGTTTTCCTATGACCTGCCTTGCCTGAAGCTTCATAACACATGAAGCTTGGTGGTAATTGCTTGATAAAAGTCATGAGCAGTGGCAAGAAAGAATGGATTCACTCCTTCTTCTTTTTCAAGACTAAATACCAAATGTCACTGCAGCTTTAGAGTTGAATGTTGCCTATATTTCTACCATCCTTGAAGTATATTACCACAAGCAAAGAAAAAATGGTTAAAAAATAATCAAAAGGAAAAACATTATATTCACCTGTTAGCATATTAATTGATAATGATGGGACCACATGGCACCTGGCTTTAGGTTGACTTAACAGGTCTTCTAGACATATTTCATTCATTAGAAAACTAGCCCTGCTATCTGAATAGGTCAGGAACATACTGTTAAGTATTTCAGCCTCAGAAGAAGCATCTCCTATAAATAGTTAACAATATTTGGTGGCAAGACACATATGCCAGCCTATTTCACCCAAAAGCATTCATAAAAATGGACAGTCTACTATTTTTGTATGTAGGGCAATTCTGAGTCATTATGGTGAAAAATTTTGGATTAACTACATGTGGGATATTACAGGGAAAGTTAGGAAATAAAAGGGAATGTTGAGTTGCTTTTAAGTCATCCTCAATGACTCCATGACTGATGGGAATTTGTGAGCATACATTGCTCTTGTTTATCACTCTTGGTGATAGGGAGAGCAACTTCTGCTCCAACTGAAAGAAATCTGGATCATCAGGGGGAGTATTATAATAGCAATCATGATGTTGCCCCAGTTGTTGAGATAGATATCAAACTGTACTACCAGGCAGACAAACGGAAACATATTTCTATCTGACCCAGCTTTCTAGAATACTAGGCATTTTTGTAAAAGTAATCTTCACTCAGTGAATATTGTTTTTTTATGGCCATGGGAAAAAAATATAGAAGTTCAGTTTGAAGATCCCATTCTATTGGCCTCACCTACCTTTATTTCCCTACTACACCAGACACTTTTGATGAGGCACATGAATGACATAAAGTTCATACATCCATAGAAATTCTTCTGAGACATCTGGGTCAATATAAATTCTTTTTATAAATTATGAAGAAAATTTCTATGAATAAACAATCAAGTGCTCTCCTAACTGCATACCTCTTTTTATCTTTGTCACATTAATATTATTAAAAATATTAAATTTTTAATCTCTAATTATACAAGTCTCTTAGCTGTATGCAGGGTTCTAGAGTCAGTTCCTGCCCTTTAGGAGTTTCAAATCTAAAAATATTTAAAAGAAATATAAAACAGAGTCTACATTGAGAACATTAGCCACATGTATAAACAGTAAACCATCCATGATCTCTCTGAAGCTGTCCCCCTGTATGGAGGACCAGAATTTATATTGCCTCTTAAAGGACGTGTAGGATTTACATAGAGGATGCTGAGTTTTAGCATGTCCAGGAAGGAGTGATTGAAGAGAAGTGGGGGAGGCACTCAAATGGGGTGAACACAAACATTGGTGAGAAAGTGGAAAGTTCGTTTGGGCAATAGTGAACAGGGCTATTTAATCAGAGCAAGGAGGTTTTTTTTTTTTTTTTTTTTTCCTAGAGACAGTCTTACTTTGTCACCCTCGGTAGAATGCCCTGGTGTCACACCTCACTGCAACCTCGAACTCTTGGGCTTAAGTAATTCTCTTGCCTCAGTCTCCCAAGTAGCTGGGACTACAGGTGCCCACCACAACGCCTGGCTATTTTTTGGTTGTAGTTGTTATTGTTGTTTGGCAGGCCCACGCTGGATTCAAACCCACTAGCTCCGGTGTATGTGGCTGTCTCCCAAGCTGCTGAGCTATGGGCACTGAACCACAGCAAGCTTTTGTAGTTAACCAGTGGGAAGAGAAACAAAAAAGGTTGCAGGGGATATTGAATACCACTTTAAGAGTATGAACTTTATCCTTTGCTGGTGAGTGTCACTAAAGGAGACATTTCATCAACTGAGGAAAACCACATGTCACAGTGAATTTACCAATGTTGGCATAAGAGTGAAGACCCTGGGCCATTTTTTATATGATATAAATAGCACTAGATTTCCCAATGGTCACAGAATCCTGTTATTTTTTTCACAACAGGATATTGACAGAACTGCCACTTGTGGCAGAGCCTCTTTGGCTTGCCTTTTGAGCCCTCAAGCTGGTAATCTTTGAGCAGACATTCCAGACACTTAGAGGAAAACCAAAGCAGTAATAAATAACATCAATTCAATTTACATAGCAACTTTCCTCCAAAATACTTTAAGCGTTAAAGAGACCCTGGATCTTCACAACAGGGCCATGCCAAAACTCACTAAATGAACTGCTTGCTTAAGAGAGATAAATTCTTTGAACAAATGCATCTGTAAATGCTCTAACACGCTCATTATTGCTTGCATAGGGTAGTGCCACAGGCCCAATAAATAGCCAGAGGCAGAATATCTCCAATTATTGAGCAAAGCAGAAAGACTTCCTGTGTAGATGGTGCTCTCAAGGTCTCTAGAGTGCCACTCTACCAGGGGATGCAGCTCATTAACTCTTGGCTGGTATTTCTAGCCCAAAGCAATTAACTCCTATCTTTTAAATAATTACTGTAAATTGATGGTTTATAATTGCATATATTTATGTGGTACGAAGTGATGTTCAGATATATGAATACAATATGGAATAGTTAAATCAAGCTAATTAACATCACTTCAAATATTTATTTTTTTGTGGTAAGAACATTTAAACTTTAATCTTAGAAAGTTTAAAACATTACTAAGAAGAATATTTTCCAGTTCCATCCATGTAAACACAAAAGAGGTAAAGTCTCCACATTTTTTTAATGCTGCATAGTATTCCATGGTACACATATACCATAATTCATTAATCCATTCATGGGTCGATGGGCATTTGGGCTTTTTCCATGACTTGGCAATTAACAAATTGAGTTGCAATGAACAATCTGTTGCAAATATCTTTGTTGAAGAGTGATTTTTGGTCTTTTGGATATACACCTAGTAGAGAAATTGCAGGATCAAATGGCAGGTCTACATTTAGATCCTTGAGTGTTCTCCAAACTTCTTTCCTAAAGGAACGTACTAGCTTGCATTACCACCAGCAGTGCAGAAGTGTTTACTTTTCTCCACATCCACGCCAACATCTGTAGTTTTGGGATTTTGTGATGTGGGCTACTCTTTCTGGAGTTAGATGATATCTCAAAGTGGTTTTGGTTTGCATTTCTCTAATGATTAAAGATGATGAGCATTTTTTCATGTGTACTCAGTACTCATTACTATTATGAAACCAATTTATAATCACTCACACTTTCATATGAAAGATTAATCACAACTATAGCCCTGGATGAAGTAATGAAGGGAAGGGTGTTGGGCGGGGTGGGGGGTGGTTTGATAGAGGGAGGATACATGGTGGGACCACACCTATAGAGCACATTGCAAGGGTACAAGTCAAATCTATCAAGTATAGAACACAAATGTCTTAACACAGGGATTAAGTAAATGAGGTGAAAGCTATGATAATTAGGTGAATGTAACCACTCTAATTTGTACAAAAAAATCAACACATGGAGTCCCACATAGGCATAAATGTATTCATTATATGTATATATATATATATAAAAAACTTAATAGAAGGGAAAAACAGAAATTTTAAAATGTACAATACACTATTATTAACTATATTTATCATGCTGTGCAATAGATCTTAAATAAAACACTTATTCCTAGGCAGCATCTATGGCTGGCTCAAAGGAGTAGGTCACCAGCCCCATATGCCAGAGGTGGTGGATTCAAACCCAGCCCTGGCCAAAAACTGCAAAAAAAATAAAAAGCACTTATTCCTTATATCTCACTGAGACTTTGTATCCTTTGACCATTATCTTTCTATGGCCTCAACCTCAGCCTCTGGAATCATAATTCTACTCTCTGCTTCTATAAGTTCAATTGTTTTGAATCCACATATAAGTGAAAATATGCAGATTGTGCTTTCCTGTGTCTGACCTTTTATTTCATTCACTTTAATATTCTCCAATTCCATTCATGTTGTTCCAAATGACAGAATTTCCTTCTTTTCTAAGGGTGACTTGTATTGTGTGTGGGTGTGTGTGTGTGTGTAAAACACATTTTTTTTCACATATTCTTCTGTTGATTGACATTTAGTGAGTCCATATCTTGGCTATTGTGAATTATGATGCAACAAATAGGGGAGTACAGATATCTCATTTATAAACTTATTTAGAATCTTTTGGTAAATATCCAGAAGTGGGATTTCTGAGTCATACAGTAATTCTGGTTTTAGTTTTCAAAGAAACTTCCATACAGTTTTCCATAATGGCTGTGGTAATATACATTCTCACTAACAATGTACAATAGTTCCCTTTTTTTCACATCCTCTCTAACACTAGTTATCTTTTATCTTTTTTATAATAGCCATTCTGTCATGTGTGAGGTGATATCTTACTGGAATTTTAATTTGCATTTCCATATAGATTAGTGTTATTAGTGGTATTAAGCATTTTTTTATATATTTATTGGCAATCTGCGTATCTTCTTTTGAGAAATATCTATTCAGGTCCATCATTTTTTAAATTCAGTTGTTTGTTTTCTTGCTATTGAATTGTTGGAGTTCCTTTTATATTTTAGGTATTAACCCTTTATTATATGCATGACTTGCAAATATTTTCTCTCAGTCCTTAAATTGTCTCTTCATTCTGTTAATTGCTTTACTTTGCAGAAGCTTCTTAGTTTGACGTAACCTCATTTGTCTACTTTTGCTTTGTTATCTGTACTTTTGTGGTCAAATACAAAAAATCATTGCACAGACCAATGTTATGTAGTTTTTCTCCTGTATCTTCTTCCAAGATTTTTGCAGTTTCAGGTCTTACATTTAAGTTTTTAATTTGTTTTGAGTTGATTATTATATATGGGGTGAGATAAGGGTCCAATTTCTTTCTTTTGCATGTGAATGTCCAGTATTCCAACACCATTTACTGAAGAGACTATCTTTTTCCCATTGTGTATTCTTAGCCCATTGCCAAAAATCAATTGATCTTACATGCATGGGTTTACTTCTGATCTCTCTAGTCTATTCCACTAGTTGATGTGTCTATTTTTATACTAGTGTCACGTTGTTTTAATTACTATAGCTTTGTGGTATACTTTGAAATCAGGTAGTGTAATATCTTCAGCTTTTTTCTTTTTGTTCAGGATTGCCTTGCCTTGGCTATTTGGGTTTTCTTTTTAGTTCCATATGACTTTTAGGATTGTTTGTTCTCTTTCTATGAGATATAATTTTGGAATTCTGATAGGAGTGGCATTAAATCTATAGATCACTTTGGATAGCATGGCCATTTAACAACAATTATTCTTTCAAAACATGAGCATAGCATATTTTTCAACTTATGTCTTATTCAATTTCTTTCATTAATGTTCTATAGTTTTCAGTGTATAGGTCTTTCACTTTCTTGGTGAAATTTATTCTTTTCTTTTTAAATTATTGTGAGGGTACAAACAACCAGGTCACCATTTTTGAACTTTTTAGGTAGAGTCTGTCTTGTATTCCATACCCAAAAGGTGTGCCATATACCCCTATCTTGTTCCCTTTAAGTGAGAGCACACCAACCCTCCCATCTTCCTCTTTCCCCACTCAACTTGAATAGAATTACGTTTTTCTCCTATGTGGGAGCATGTTAGATCATCTACTAGCTTCATAATAAAATTGAGTACATCAGATACTTGCTTTTCCATTCTTGTGATACTTGACTAAGAAGAATATGTTTCATCTCCATCCAAGTTAACACAAAAGATATAAAGTCTCCATATTTTCTTATGGTTAAATAGTACTCCATGGTGTACATATATCACAGATTGTCAATCCATTCCTAATTTGATGGGCATTGAGGTCATTTCCACATCTTTGTGACTGCAAACTGACCTGTAATAAACATTCTCGTGCAAATGTTGTTATGCTAAAATGATTGTTTTCCTCTGGGTAGATGCCCAGTAGTGGGATTGTGGGGTGAAATGGGAGATCTAATTTGAGTTCTTTGAGGATTCTCCATATTTCTTTCCAAAGAGTTGCATTACTTTGCAGACCCACCAACAGTGTAAGAGTGTACCTCTCTCTCCACACCTGCAACTAGCGTCTACAACTATGGGACTTTGTGATGTGGGCTAGTGTCATTGGGGTTAAGTGATAGCTCAGGAAGGATTTTTTTTTGGGGGGGCAGGTTTCTTGGCCTTTATTTATTTAGTTGTGGTCATGGAGACTATGCCAATTTTCCATAAAATACTCTCAATAGTGCTGCAATATCATGGCATAAAGGACTCAAAGTGCCAACAGATATATAGACCAGAGTTTCTAATCATAAATCATGATGCCGGGTAATGATTGAATGAAAATATTTGATATGGATGGTCAGATGAAAGATATCAAAATGTCATCAGGATGGTTTTGATTTTCTTTTCTTTGAAGATTAAGGATGATAGGCATTTTTTCATGTTTGTTAGCCATTCATTGCCTTCTTCAGAGAGGGTTATGTTCATGTCTCTTGCCCAGTGATAGATGGAGTTGTTAGCTCTTTTTTTTTTCTTGATTAATTTGAGTTCTCTATAAATATTAGTTATCAAGTCTTTGTCAGATTTGTAATATGCAAAAATAATTTCCCATTCTTTTCCCTAGTATATGCCTTTGTTTGGTTTATCAAAGATCAGATGGTTATAAGAGACTGGTATCATCTCTTGGTTTTCTATTCAGTTCCACATGTCTATTCTCTATTTTTTGTGACAATACCATGCTGTTTTGATCACTGTGGACTTGTAACATTAAACATCTAACGTCTGGTAGAGTGATGCCTCAAGTGTTGGTTTTATTACTAAAAGTTGCCTTGGTTGTATGAGTTTTTTTCCTGGCTTCATAGAAAACTTATGAACTATTTTTCCCAGTTCTTCAAAGTATGATGTTGGTATTTTAATGGGGATTGCATTGAATCTGTAGATTGCTTTGGGTGGTATAGATATTTTTAAAATGTTGATTCTTTCCAGCCAAGAGCATGGTATGTTCTTCCATTTGTTGATGTCTTCTACCATTTCTTTTCTTTTCTTTTTTTTTTTATTGTTTGGGACTCATAGAAGGTATAAAGAATTAGATTATACTGATTGCATTTGTTAGATAACGTCTGTCTTATAATTATATCCCACCCCCAAGAGGTGTGCCATACATTGTGCCATATTTTTCTTAGTATTTCATAATTCTCTTTGTAGAGGTCTTCCACCTCTTTTGTTATGTGTATTCCTAGGTATTTCATTTTCTTTGAAACTACTATGGGGGGAATTGTATCTTTGGTTAGCTTCTTGATTTGGCTGTTATTGCCATATACAAAGGCTAGTGAATTATGGACATTGATTTTCTACCCTGAGATAATACTCTATGTCTTGATCACTTCCAGGAGTATTGTGGTTGAATCTTTGGGGTTTTCTAAGTATGAGATCAAATCATCAGCCAAGACTGAGAGTTTGACCTCCTCTGCCCCCATTTGGATGCTTTTTATATCCTTCTCTTGCCTGACTGCATTAACTGGAACTTCCAACACTATGTTGAATAGCAGTGGTGATAGAGGACAACCTTGTCTGGTTCCAATTCTAAGTGGAAAAGCTTTCAGTTTTACTCCATTCAGTATGACGTTAGGGTTTCTGGTAGATGGCTTCAATCAGTTTAAGAAATGTGCCACCTATACCTATATATTTAAATGTTCTTGTTAGAAAAGGATGCTGAATTGTATCAAATCCTTTTTCTGCATCTATTGAGAGGATCATATGATCTTTGTTTTTGCTTCTATTAATATGAGAATTACATTTGTGGATTTGTGCTTGTTAAACCAGCCTTGCATGCCTGGAATGAAGCCTACTTGGTTGAGATGTATAATTTTTTAAATGTGTACCTGTAATCTATTGGCTACGATTTTGGTGAGTATTTTTGCATCGATATTCATTAGTGGAATTGGTCTGTAGTTCTTTTCAGGTGGGTCTTTTCCTGGTTTTGGTATCAAGGTGATATTTGCTTTATACAACACATTAGGGAGAATTCCTTCCTTCTCAATGTTTTGGAATAGGTTCTGCAGCACAGGTATAAGCTCATCTTTGAAGGTTTGATAGAATTCTGGTGTGAAGGTATCTGGTCCAGGGCTTTTTTGTTACAAGATTTTTTATAGTTTCTTCAATCTCAGTGCTTGATATTGGTCTGTTCAAGAGATGTATTTTTTTCTAGTTAAGTTTAAGAAGATGGTATGATTCCAGGTATTGGTCCATTTCCTCCATATTGTCAAAGTTCTTGGCATAGAGTTTTGGTAGTAGTCAGAAATAATCTCTTGTATCTCTGTGGTATCAGTTGTTTTTTCACCTACTTTGTTTCTGATTGAGGTTATTAAAGATTTTGGTTTTCTATTTCTGGTTATTTGGGCCAATGGTTTATCAATTTTATTTACCTTTTCAAAGAACCTACTTTTTGTTTCAGTAATTTTCTGGATGATTCTTTTATTTTTAATTTCATTTATTTCTGATTTAATTTTGGTTATTTCTTTTCTTCTGCTAGGGTTGGAATTAGATTGCACTTCCTTTTCCATTTTTAAAAGATGATTCATTAGATTGTCATGCTCTCTTTCTGTTTTTTGATAAACATGATAAATTTTCCCTTTTAAGACTGCTTTTGCAGTATCCCAGAGGTTTTGGTGACTTGTAGCTTCATTGTTGCTATGTTTTAGGAATTTAATAATTTCTTCCTTTATCTCTTCCTGAATCCAGCTGTCATTCAGCATAAGGTTGTTTAATTTCCATGCCTTTGTGTGGGAAAGAACATTTTTGTTGGAGTTGAGTTTCACCTTTATTGCCTTGTGATCTGGGAAGATACAAAGTAGAATTTTAATTCTTTTGATTTTTGTTGAGGTTTGTTTTGTGACCTAGGATGTGATCTATTTTGGAGTATGTTCCATGGGCTGATGAGAAGATTGTATATTCCTTAACTTTGGGATAGTATGTTCTGTATATATCTATTAGGCACATTTGTTTGAAAGTTGCATTTAAGTCCCTTATATCTTTGTTTCATTTCTGTTTGGATGTTCTGGTTTGTTCAACCAGAGAGGTGCTGAAGTCCCCAGCTATTATGGTGTTATAGGATACCATATTGCTTAGACCAATCAATTTCTGTGTCATAAATCTGGGAACATTTAAGTTGGGTGCATAAATATTTAGAATTGAGATGTTCTCTTGATGTATTATTTCCTTGACTAGTATGATGTAATCATCTTTGTCTTTTTTGACTTCGTTGTACACTGACACAACTGACCACAGTTGTGACATCACAATGGACCACCCATGAAGTAAACATCCACAAAATAAAACCTAGTTTCTACAATGGCACAAAGGATAAAATAAAGCAACAGACTTTCACGTAGTAAGATGAATAGAACTCCACCACACTTATCAATTCTCTCAATAAATGTAAATCCCTTGAATTCCCTATTGAAGAGGCACAGGCTGGTTGATTGGATAAAAATCAGAGCCTTCCACATGTCTCTAGGAAACACACCTAACCATGAAAGACAAAACAAGACTAAGGGTAAAGAGTTGGAACACAATATTTCAAGCAAATGAAAGCAATAAGGGAGGGGGTCACAATCTTCTTTTCAGATAAAAGTGGATTTAAAGCCTGGGGTAAAGATAATCCATAGGGCAATGTTAGGTGTCCTGCGCTGAATTAGCCAGGGCTACAGGATGGGAGAAATAGAAAGAAACCATTATCACTAAATCATCCATTGGAGGTGAGCTGCTCAGTATAAAAAAGAAATAATACTTTTATGTTAAACCATTGAGATTAGGAGATTTCTCTGTCTATAGTATAGCATAGTATAGTATAGCCAGAGTTACCTAAGTAATACACTTATTACCTTTCCAGTTATACTGGACCAATTACCCTTCCAGTTATACTGGAAGGCTTCTATTATACTATGTACATGATTCTGCTGCCTAATTCAATGGAAGATGTACCTTGACTACCCTGAAGGGTCTGACAGGGAAATCATTTTACTCATCTACCTCTGACTACTTTTAGTATCCAGGTTGAAATAAGAAGAAAGTTGGTGAATTATAAACTACACATTCAGAGTGGTCTTCTGTGAAAAGATTTTTATAGGGTTGTTAATCACTGATTGCACTAGAAAATATAGGTTCTGGATTATTTTATTAATTCTCAAATAATTATTGAACTGTTAGAGATATATAATTATTTCTCTATCTGCTACAGTAGACAGTTTGGCCTAAAACAGAGACTCCACAGGGAAATCGAAGTTGAGTTCAATAGGTCAAGCTATTTAATACATCAAATACATGTAAACCCAGGAAGTAAAGGAAAAGTTACACATTTTAATTATCATAACATTTCTGGAATGTCCTTAGCTTCTGGTTTGGTATTCTCCTTTCACTTAATCTCTTATCCCCTTCAACTTTTTCTTCACAGTACATGTAATTTAAGAACCTGTTGGAAACTAGCATATTAAAATAGCTCCAAAAATGTTTTTTCCCCCTTCAATGATAGCACTTTGTGGGAAGGAATTAAAGTTATCCTGCAGGCTTCCCTCATGGGAGTACTCTACGTTCCAGACTACTTACCCAACCTTTGGTCATGAACTGAGAGCCTCCTCGTCTCTTGGCCAGCTTTTCAACTTTTGGGTCAGTTTTTCTTGCATTGACAAACATTTACTGAGAATTGTGTTTCAAGTCCCATATTAGATACTACACTGAGAATTAAAAGGTGACAAAGTCTCTCTGTTCAGGAGAACCAGATATCTGAATAATGTATTGAACATATAATAAGTACTAAAATAAAAATGTGTGAGAATCTTTTAAGAACACAGAAAAATATAACAGCAAGGGCAGGGGAAGAAGGGTTGTTAAGACTCCTTTAGTGAAGGAGACATTTAAGCCAGTGCTTAGGCTTGGGATTTTGACATGCAAAGGCGGCAGGCAAAGGTTTTGGGTGGAGGCTATATTCTCTATAAAGGCCATAGACATATAAAAAAAATCATAATGTGCTCAAGGAATGCTGAGAAGAGTTTGACATAATTAGAGTATAATAGAAGCAATTAAGGGGAAAACTAGAGATAAAATAAAAAGGTAGAAATGAGCCAGCAAAAAAGCCAGCTTCTGTATCTGTTGTCCCCAAACCTCCAGCCACAGTACTAGTCTGTGGCCTATTAGCAACAGGGAGGCACAGGAGGGTGAGTGGAGGCAGGTCAGCAAGCAAAACTTCATCAGTATTTACAGCCACTCTCCATCACTATGATCACCACTGGAGCTCTGCCTCCTGTGAGATCAGTGACAGCATTAGATTCTCTTAGGAGATCTATCATATCATATCTAGATCCATTTGATGGATCTTGGTTGTATGCTCCTTATGAGAATCTAATGCCTGAAGATCTGAGGTGGAGCTGAGCCAGTGATGCCAGCTCTGGGGAGCAGCTGCAATTACAGATTATCATTTACCAGAGAGGTATGACTTCACAGAGACTATAATAAATCAATTGCTTGCAGACTCATATTAAAACCATCTTCCCACTCTCACTCTAGTCCATGGAAAAATTGTCTTTCATGAAACTGGTCTCTGGTGCCAAAAAAGGTTGGAAACCACTGTTCCATATAACTTATGTCAGAGGGATAAATGGAATTTATCATCCTTTCCTGCCTGGAGGGTGGAATCAGCATTTAAAGGTCTAAACAAGATGATGAGTGTGGATATACATGTTCAGTATATGGTCTGTTGTAAAATATAAGAAAGGGAATGAGCAGAGAGATTTAGTGTACATAAAAGAGATAGGAGCTGAGAAGATTTAGGGCCTTCATATTGGAAGGTTTAAAAAATAACTCAAAAAGAAAATCTTTAAATAACCACATAGATGAAAAAACACTTTAGAAGAAAGTGAAAATGTATGATGAGGATTAATTGAGCTATTTGCTAAGGATTTATTGAGCGATGTGCAGTATGGTGAATTACCTACATGGCTTGTTAACGTTTTTGTTTGGTGAGATTATTTATTGAAGATATCAAGTAAGTTCTAGGTTCACCTATTCTTCAAGGCTAGATGCAAACAAAGGCTGTCTACATGGAAATAACATACTTAACACTAAATTACATGTTGAACCTGCAGGCAACCAGGACCACTGATCTTAAGAGCAGATAGCTAATACTAAATTGGATTTTTAGGACTGTACTCTAGAACAAAGCATGTTAAACAAGTGATGGTGTAGCAGAGATTGTAAAATGCTCATCAATATTCACAATTTTTTTCCTGTACGCAAAGCTGAAGTCACATTTTCTAGGCTTCGTTGAAAAAACATGTCTCCATATGATTAAAATCAAACCAATGGAATGTACACAGAAATGATGGACACCACTACTTGGTTTAGTCTACTAAAAACATTTTTAGTTCTCTTCCTTGCTCTTTTTTTTTTCTAGTTGGCTGGGATGGAGAAGGCCCATAGGACTATGTTGGCTGCTAAATGCAAATAGAAAAAAGCCTCCAACAGTCTAGGCCTCTGAGTGACCGTGTAAAAAGTGTTCCCCATCCACCTGTTTACAGTAGTGTAGTAATGTAAACCAGAAGTAACCTTGTACAAGATGGTCCTGGACTTAAAATAGAGTTATAATAGCTTTTGACTTACAGTATTTTCAGCTTAGGGTCAGTTCATTGTAATTATTTTATTTTCTGTTTTCTCTGTTGAGCTATTCAAGTCTTTATTTGTATTTGTTTCCCAACACTTTTCAGAGTATCTGATACATAGTAAGTACAAAATCAATGTTTTTTCCTAATGCAAAATGATATTTTGAGAAGTTGATCAATGTTTTCTTAGAAATTGTTATTAAATTAATTCATTTTAATTTCTTTTTTAACAATTTCAAATATGTTTCAAGCATTACCTAAGAATCATTAACAAAGGTCAGGAGAAAAGCTGTTAACAATATAGACAGAGGCACTTCAGTAAGATTTCTCTTTCTCTTGTTTCACAAGATTTTGTTTCTTTCTGAGCCTAAGTGCATAGAAAGATATTTCAACTCTCAAAACCTCTGTTTTCTCACTGATGGTCTGTGTTTTTCCCTCTGGTGTTGAATTTCACTTATGAAGTGAAAAGCCTCACGCTGTTTCTAAAGGCATCCCTATAGGTTCTTTTACCAAAATAAGGCAGTTAAAATTATTACTAACAATTCTATAAGGTCCCTTTTGAATCCATCTCTTGCCTAAAGAAGCATTGACTAGGTAGGCTACTATATTCCTATGAAAATCTAAACTTCTTTGGAATGATATGAATATAGAGTGGTAAATAATTTCTGATATTTCCTAAGTTAGAGAAATTATTATCAACTATAACTAGGGCAGATAGTAGTTACTTCTCTTCTGCTCAAATTCTACTTCTCTGTAAACTAAATATCTTGATTTTTTAAGGTGAAAATTCTCTAGTCATAATCAATGAATTAAGCTTCAGTTTGCTGAAGGAGTTTCAGATACTTTCCGAAGAACAAATTTTGATAAAGAAAAAAATAACTGGACCCTAATTATTCAATCTATGAGAAATACGAAAGAGGAAGCCCACTCTACCAAATTTGCAGGTTTGTCCATGGCAGGCTGAACCTCTTCAAAGTCAAATGATTATGTTTTAAATCAGTTGTAATCAAGTTATTATTGATCTTTGTCTCACAGAAATAGAGGAATAAAATTTCCATATTCCTTTCATAGGAAGCTCAGGTATTTAGCATAACATTTAAGCACTTTCACCATAGAAACAAAGTGTTGCATTTGAGTGAATCCATTGTCACCAGTTTGCCCTGATCAAAATCAGGTAAGAACTTATAACACATCTGTGACTCCTCTTACGGCACTGTGAGATTTCAAAAGGAAAATTACTCTGAAATTGACTGAAAAAATAACTTCAGTCTTCTACAAAACTATTTGTCTTTTCTATACTTCTTGTTACATACTCTCAGGTGATAGAGAATTCACCTTCTCAGACA
Organism: Perodicticus potto; assembly: GCA_963574655.1. Lineage (NCBI taxonomy): Eukaryota > Metazoa > Chordata > Mammalia > Primates > Lorisidae > Perodicticus > Perodicticus potto. The sequence continues at coordinate 22,974 of CAUYRH010094584.1, forward strand.
ATACCAGGGAAAGCTAATTCTTCCCCTTTAAAAAGATGTGGTACTTGTATCTGATGTACATAATGAATCTAGATTGTATTCTAAGTGCATAGATTAAATAAGACCTATTGGAATAATTTTGATTTGGAAATTTATTCCTTCTTACTTCATATATGCCTTCCAGTAAAAAGTGTTTTTCTTATTAGACCATAACTGTGTACATTACTGCATTTATGGGGTACAATGTGCTGACTCTATATACAATCTAGAATGTTCACATCGAACTGGTCAACATATTATTCATCTCACTTATTCAATTGTTGTGTTTAGACATTTATACTCTACTGTTAAGATATTTGACATGTATGCTTGCAATTTACACAGTAGGTGAGGTCTCACTGATTACCCCCTTCTACCCGTCTCCCCCCTCCCAAATCAAATGGATTTTACTGCTATAATAATTAGGATCTTAAGATGGCTTGTGTTATGTTGAAGGACTGCTGCACTTCTGCCTAGCAAAGAGTTAAACATAAGGAAGAGAATGTCAAGTATGATATTTCCCATGATGTCGTCTACTATAGAACATGGCTGTACTCCAAATTATTTAAGGGAGAAAAAAACCCTAATGAACTAACACTGGGGGAAAGCTATTTTCATGGCATTTGAACTATCAGAAAAGCCAAGGAACAGAAATTCTTTCTCTAGCTAGTTGATGTAGTTTCCATTTTTAGCTCCTTGCAACTGGTGGTCAGAATCAGCAGGAGTTCAAGCTATCTAAGTAAATGTTTACTTTCCAAAACACTAGAATAAATCATGGTCCAATTATCACTTCTTGAAAAGATGAACAGTAATTCCATGAGAGAGGGGAGGGAAAAAAAGGAGACATGAAAAAAACGGTTAAGCTTGGGCAGGAGGGCAATGAAGATTAAAGGAAATACAACTTGACTCTCACCTGTGTTTAAAAAACACATACTGACTGCCAGCTATTTAGGAGACACTAAGATATAATAGAAAGTGGTTGTATATCTCAAGAAATTTAGAGCTTATTACAGTAGGCCATCACTAAAAAGAAAATTCCTACATACTGTGTTGCTATCAATTCTAGCTTCTTCTTACCTTGCACACAGTGAAATGTCTGGAGTTACAGCAATCAATGTTATCATGAGGTAAAAGAAACACCAAAATCAGCAGCTGCTTATTACTATCACACTTCTTGGTGGGCGGGGAGCATAGGCTCACTGAAGGTTGGGAGTATGTTATGTACAGCTATAAATATTCCCAGTCAATTTTGTAGGAGAGGAAAATTAAAATTAAAATTAAAATTAGGAAGTTTCAAGTTTTAACAAGTTGCCCAAAGTATGCTTTTAGCATATGGTAGTTAAGATTCCAAATTAAGTTCAACTTCAAAGCTGAAACTTATTTAAACACCTCAACATACCAGTACATTTAGCCTACCCCTTTTGCTTGAAAGGGGCAAAGTAGAAGGTAAATCCATTCCTATGTGAGAAAAAGTTTTAAAAATCTTCATGGTAAAGAAAAGAAAGATTTAGAAATAGAAAATGTGAAAACTTACATTATTAATAGCACAATCTGGTTTTGGCCCAAATGAAAGGGAAAATGAGAAAAAATAAATTTGAAGAATATAGTTCCTCAGAATGCCTTCTTTCATACGTTCAGAGTTTTCCCACCAGGCTTCCCTCCCTTCTTTTCTCAATGAGAAGTCTATAACTGCTAGATTAAGGTACTGCTCTTCTCTGGAAAATAAGAAATTTAATGAGCATGACACAAAACTATAACTTGATGCTTAAGTTATTTATTCATTTACTTATTGAATTCTAGTTTTATTTTTTACAGTGATAGAAGAAAAAGGAAGTGGATAAAGAAACAGAAGAAGTTTCCTATCACCTATTACTACACACATACATACACAAACACACACACAGGTACTTAGGGTTAGGGTTAGGGTTAGGGTTGGGTTAAATAACCCAAGCTATTTACCTTGTATTTACCCTATCACTCTGGTGGTACAAATGTAGCTTTCTGGGTCAACTACTCTGTGCCATGAAGGTAGCTCTAATTCACAAGCTATGTGCACAAAATTATGATACATGAAGTATAGGATGGAGGTTGAGAGTGTAGGCACTCGTGTCTGACTGTCTGGATTGGAATCTCAACAACTTACTAACTATATAACCTTGAGGAAGAGACTTAATCTCCCTGTCCTTCAGTTGCCAGATCTCTAAAATGGAGGATAAGAGTGTTACCTACCTCATATTATTTTTGGGAGGTGGGTTAAGACACTCCATTTAAAGATCTAAATATGAGCTAAATTTCATTTGTCTTTTGAATCTCTACCAAATCCTTTTGCCTTTCATATATTTGGTACTAACGTGATTTAACCTTCTCAAAAATCTCCACCCACAAACTTATCTTTGATGTATGTAGCTTTTCCAATACAAGGTATTGAGTACATGTACTGTCTCATTTAAGGGCATTTACACCTTTAAATTTTATCTCTAACTATGGAATGAATTGTCTAGCAGTATATCAATAAATGCTTATGAAACCATTTACTGGGAAGAAAGCCCTTGTAGTATTCTTAAATTCACATCAGGTAAGCAGTTTTCTGATTAGAAGTAAGTAAAGCCCCAGGTTGAACCACTATTTGAGATAGAGTGGAGCATTTTGTACTGTAAGAGCTTGCTTTACTATGCCATCACCTCTGTGACTCTGACCTGGCTGCCCACAGTTCAGTTTTGTAAGTTGTGCCTTCCCCTACGCCCTACCTCCTGTATCTTTTCTTACTTTTTCTCTATTTAATTGCTTTTCCAGTGTAACAAAAAGAGACAAATGATGCGCAGCTATGTGAAGTGAAACCTACCTTAAATCTGTAAACTTCAATACCATCAAAAGATAGTGTTTGACTCCAAAGACTTGGCAAGCAGCAGTGAAAATACCAGAGATGTTTTCAGAAATGTATACACTGGGCGCGGTGCATGTGGATCAAAGGAGTCGAGTGCTGGCCCCATATGCTGGAGGTGGTGGGTTCAAACCCAGCCCTGGCCAAAACTGCAAAATAAATAAATAAATAAATAAAATAAATAAAAAGAAATGTATGCCTTGGGTTTCCAGCACCCAGCTCCCCTTCAGCACAAGGGAAACCCTATTCTTTGGGAGAAAGGTGCCCACTGCATCTTCAAGGAATATGCAAACACTCCTATGGAGCCACCAAATTTAATTTAACCTATATAACATACACTGATGATGCACTTTGCACATGGCATGCCAACTATATTTCAATTTGAGTCTTTTTAGAAGTATTATTGGGAGTCCAAATGTATTTTATCAAAATAGTACATAAAAATTAAACTGCATAATTAGCCTTTCATAAAAGAAACATACTATTATAAAAATAGTATAGCTCATGCTTCTTTCAAACAAAATAATTAACATAGTTTTCGTTTAGTAAAATCTTAGTCTTTTATCCCTAGCACTAAGTTTAATAAACACACCTCACATTTGAGGATGTAGCTGTGTTTCAGTTTGGCTATGGAGGTGCAATTTAAAAAGTGGCTTAAATATTTGTTTTAAGTCAATATGCAATATTACAGAGGAGTCATTTAATAATCAGAAGAAAATAATTGTCAACATCAATAAAAAAATGACCTTATATGAAAATGAGGGTGATCCTAGTAATTTAGTGAATCAATTTTCTAGAAAGAATAAAATTTGCTCTTTAAAACCTTGAGAGTCTTATTACCAAAAGTCCTTTTCTAAAAGGACTAGATCTACATAGCCATTCAGTCATAGATTCACTGATGACTCTATCCATCAATGTGTTGTCCAATTTTCAATTTCTGGTTTATGCAGATCCCTCAGTTAAATAATTATTCTGTGTGCTTAACTTGCAAAGAGACACATAAAGTGAAGACAGAAAGAAAAGAAAAACAGACCAATTTCAGAATCAATTTCAGTATACTTAGTTTTAATTAATTTAGATTTTTTTTTCAGTTTTAATAGAATACTATTTAATAAAGTACCTGACATGGAGTTGATACTCAATAAATATTTGTTAAATGCATGGTGCCCTGAGGATGAGATCTTAGGTGGTCAGAAAATATGTCCATTCTTTGTTCATTTGCCTACATAACCCTTCCTTCCCTTCCTTTCTTCCCTTCCTTCCTAGAACTCATAAAAAAGTTATTGTTTTTTTTATTTATTTTTTATTGAATCATAACTGTGTACATTAGTTCAATCATGGAGTACAGTGTGTGGGCTTCATATACAAACTAAGATAATATCATCCTCCCTATTCGACATAACATTTGTGAGATTTTCTCATTTACTGTGTGAGAACATTTGTGTTCTGCATTTAGTAGTTTTCTCCTGACCTTTCAAAGATGGACCTCAAGAGTGATCTCACCCTTTATCCTCTCTCCCCCCACCCTCTCCCTCCCCTTCCCTCCCTCTCCTCTTTCCCCGTCTTCTTGTGCAATAACTGAGGTGTAACCCTCACATGAAAGATATAAATTTGCTTCATATTAGGGCTGTATACATTGGATACTTTTTCTTCCAGGAGTAAAATCTCTAATCTCATCAATCAGAAATGGTAAAGACGAAATAACCACAGACTCCTCAGAAATTCAAAAAATCCTCAATGAATATTACAAGAAACTTTACTCTCAGAAATATGATAATCTGAGGGAAACTGACCAATATTTGGAAGCATGTCACCTTCCAAGACTTAGCCAGAATGAAGTGGAAAAGGTGAACAGGCCGATACCAAGTTCTGAAATAGCATCAACTATACAAAAACTCTCTAAAAAGAAAAGTCCTGGACCAGATGGCTTCACGTCAGAATTCTACCAAACCTTTAAAGAAGAACTAGTTCCTATATTACTCAACCTTTTCCAAAATATAGAAAAGGAAGGAAAGGAATACTACCCAACACATTCTATGAAGCAAACATCACCTTGATCCCCAAACCAGGAAAAGACCCAACAAGAAAAGAAAACTATGTGTTCTTTATCATAAAAGGAAGGAAAGAAGGGAGTAAGGAAAGAAAGAGGGAGGGAGGGAGGCATACCGGGTTCTAGCAAGAATAGATAGCCTGAAACATTCATACATACTATACAATTAATTGGTAGTTACTTAAAATTTTAAATACATGCCTACAATTTAAGCCAGCCAAGCAAGTTGAATCCATGCATGTAGCGGCTATTGGCATGGCAGTCCTATCACCCAGGTAGCACAAAGAACGGGATTAGTACCTGAATGTGGCAGCCTTGGTGAACTGGGAAGACTGGCATTAGAATTTGGAGATAGATTATCCGATGTAAAGATCGACGCAGTTAAAAAGCTCTAAATATCTGCACTTGAGTCTTTGGCTAAATACTGAGCTGCAGATATACTCCTAGGAACTTACCTAAAAGGAAACAAAGTGCATGTCCATACGGAGACTTATACACAAATGCTCATAACATCTTTTTTAAAAATAGCCACTTAACTAGAAACAACCCAATGCTCATCAATGGGTGAATAGATAAACAAATTGCATTATATTCATGTAAGAAAATACTATTTATCAGTTTAAAAAATGTACTATGGATACACAGAATAACATGGATGAATCTCAATAGCTATGCTGAGTGGAAGAAATCAGACAAAAACCTTCATATTATATAAGTCAAGTACATAAAATTACAGAATATGCAAATTAAATTATGAAAACAGCCTCAGCAGCTGCCTATGTATGGTAGGTGGGATGTAGAAGGAACAAAGATTGAAAAGGGGATTACAAAAATATATGAGGAAACTTTTATTCATTATCTTGATGGTGGTAAAGTTTTCACAGATGTATACATACTTGAATGATTATCAAATTGTACACTAAATGATGCAGTTTATTTTGTATCCATTTTACCCATTAAAATTGCTTTTAAAAATGTATAAAGGCTCCACTTTCAGCCCTTATTCTAGTTACTGAACTATTCTTTTTTTGTACACAGCTAAAAAACAGGACACAATATTTAAAACAATAGATTTTTGACATAGGACAAAGGATTTTCTGGACTGTAGTCCGTTGGGAATGTGAAATAATGCAATGTTCCTTCTGTCTGCATGGAAGTCCTACCACACAGGTAGGACAAAGAATGGGGTTAGTACCTTAATGTGGTAGCATTGGTGAACTGGGAGGAGTGATATTAGAATTTGGAGGTAGATTATCAGATGTAAAAGATCTATGCTGAAGATAGATTATCAGATATAAAAGATCAATGCAGTTAAAAAGCTCTAAACATCTGCATTTGAGTCTTTGGCTAAATACTGAGTTGCAGATATGCAGAGAGACACTCTACAAAGAGAAGCAAAAAACAGCTGCACTGCCAACAGTAACAAGTGGAAAAAGTAACATGAACAGCTCTCTTAGTTGACTCCAAACTGGGAGATATTTGGGATCCAACCAACCATAGTGCAAAGACCTCCTGGAGTAAGAGACCACTCAGTGAAGAATCTGAAAGGAAAATACTTCATTAACTGTAACATGAAGGCTACTGCAGAACCAAACCAGCAAATTTTAGAAACAAGCCTTGAAAGAATCATGCTGATTTAAAAATAAATCAACTGCCTGCCAGAACAAAATTCAGTAATATTTAAAAGGAAAACAAGATATAAGTAGAGATTCACTATTGGAATCATTCAAGTATGGAATTACTAAAAGAATCAGGAAAAGGTGACTTACCATGGAAGAAATATCAGGTATTAGAAACACACCCCAAATTAGAAGAGTAGCGGTTTAACACTGTATTACCATCGTATACCCAATGGACTTAACATGACCATGCATAGAAGAAAGTCAGTACATGGAAAGCCTGTACGTGGGAACCATTTCAACTGAAAAACAGACACTTAAAGCAGGATACGGTAGTCTGTGGGATGATATTTTGCCATCTAACAATGACACAATTGGAATCTAGATGGGGAGGCAAAAACTACAGAAAGCCAATGTTTTCCTATTTTATTAAATTACCAATCCATAGATTGAAAAGTTCAGAATATCCTAAATAGAATAAACACAAAAAACATACTTAGGTAAATCATAATGATTAATATGTGAAAGACTCTGGTGGAAAAAGAGAACAATGTGAGTGAATCAACGAAGACATTCATTAGAGTGATAGAGTAAAAAAGATAAATGAAAATAGACTTTAGAGGTGGAAATTTCTAACAGAGAAATGTTTGCTTTTGCTGGAAGAACCAGTCCTATGAGCTGCTGTCGGGCCAGACCTCGCAAGGATCACAGGGCAGACCTTCTGAGGCGGGCCCACTCCTACACAGGGCCAGTGAGAAGACTTTGATTCATGGCTTTTCTTGAAAGTCCCTTAACCTCAAATTGACAATAAACAGACAAACACATCATCGTTGGTTGAAAAAAGGACATTACGTGAGGGCTGTGACCTTTAAACGTTAGAGTCCAGATCAAAAAATTAAACAGGTTACTGAAGCCAGCAGAGGTGTCAGCTGGAAGTGAGGGCATTGAGAATGGAAAGTAAAGGAATGAATGGCAGTTGCAGCTGAGATAACCTGCAGTGGTGGGGCCTTCCTCTCCCAGTGCCCCTCAGGAAAAGAGGTCACTCAGAATTCTAGGGGGTCCAGGCTGCCACAGTGAAGATTGTGGTAGATATTGTGTTGTGCTGCTTGGATCCATCTTCAGAAATAAAAGTGCTAAATTCTTGAGCTGAGTTGACAGAAATCCTTTATCTGTAACCTTCACTCAAGTTCATGTCCCTTTTCCAAAACAGTACACATCCAAGTTATGATTAATGTGGGGTTTTAAAGACCCATCCCCCCCTGCTCTAACTCAGGGAAACTTCGGAGGATTGTTCTAGCTGAATCCTCCATTAGAACTGCATCTCTATTCAACTTCTTCCTCTGTCTCACCTTATTTTAACTTCTTCCTTTTCCTGGGTACAGATCACAAAAGCACACCGTAAAAATCTGAAAAGATTATAATCTGTATATTAGAGTCTGCTTTCTAGAGAACCCAATGATCGTAAGGAGTACACCAAAACACAGAATGATAACTAATCTGGGAAAAATACCTTTAAGTATAGAAAAGAAAGAAAGGGATTTTACAGATGTTACGTATGCTTCATACTTGGACAGAGTTTTTCTGGTTTGGAGTAAGACAATGATAATCCTCACAACCAAAGAAGATGCAAATAAAAGAAAAAAAATAAATGAAAGATTGAACAAATTTAAAACAGTGTTAAAGCCCAAAAATGAAGAAGGAAAAAAGGGAGGGAGGGAAAAAGAACAAGAAGGAGGAAAGGAAAGAAAAAAATTCCAGCAAAACAAAACTGTTCAAGAAGAAAAATAAAATAGTCATTGGCTCCACAGTGACAAAATTTTTTTAAGGCTAATATCATACTAATTTTCAGCTTTCATGATCAATTTACAAAGGATGGAAGGCAAGTATGGTTTTAGAATAGAATTTAAATGTTATTAACCTTAACAAAGAAAAACATAAGTTCAGGTGACAGAGTTGTGAGTCAGAAAGAAAGAGAGAAATGAAGGAAAGAATGACATACAATTTTACAGAAGAAAGTCAAAAGGTAATATCCCTAGTTGAAGAAACAAGAAATGCAAGTTTGGAACTAAAACATAGCAATGTAAATGTCTGGCATGAATATAAATTCCTGATGGAAGAAAGGCAGGTATTCTCTAAAAATGAAAAATAAAAACACAAAATATAAACATTTTATTAAGGGATTTGAATATGTCAGAAAAAATGTAATATACAACTTTAAGGCAGAACATTTCCTTCTCTAGATGAAATTTAGAGTGGGAAGGAAATGTATCTGGAACAGTAGATTTGACATTGGGTATGTTTTATGTGGACAGCAAATACAATTCTTTTTATTTTTAGAAATTAGGATATTTATTCTGAGAAGTTGAAGTGCGGAAGGTGAGCAACTTTGAAAATATATAAGGCTTTTCTAATGATTAACATTGAAAGGAGCGATCTTATAAAGAAGTGATAATAGAGGGACGTTTCATACATATAAAAGCATTCCACTCTGAGATTCTGTGGTCTAATGTGCCTTTAGCAGAAAGATCTTCAAAGACTTTCTAGTAGACGGAAAAACCAAATTATTTCTTACAATATAATGTCTTACCTGCATTTTTGCCATAAGAAATGTCACACTTCTTTTCCTTTTCTATGTTCACTGTACATTAAAACAACCTCAGCTTTTAGAAATAAAGCAAAAATTTAACTCAAGGCAAAATAAGACCTTATATTAAATTTCTATTGAAGATACTTTTCCTGAAAATCACTCAGAGAAATCAAAGGAAAAGGAGCCAGGAGTACATAAGCAAGTTAGAAAGGAGAAATTGGTTCTGTGAGGATACATTTGTTTGGTTTAATTTTCTTTGGAAAATATAAAATATGTAATGTATTTTATGAGGATTTTTTACTGTCTATATTCAGTCTGAATTCACATCTCAGAGGACAAGATAATGTTGGTTCTTTCTTTGAACTTGAACTTTCTTTTCAACAATCCTCTCAGAATTGAAACATTAATTCTAAGCAGTACTGCCTGTGCCTGGGGGAGCAAGGGCAACACAGTGGGAGGACACATCACCACCCCTGGTGTCCCGGGACACCGAAAGTGCAAGCTAGCCTTCTGGAAGTGTTAATGCTGACACCTGCCGGACCACTTTATTCTTGGACACTAATTCCTGGAACAAGCTTCCTTGTAGTGAGCCTAATTCTGAACCGTATAAATTAAGTATATAGCTTGTCTTTCAGATAGTGTGGTATTTTTTGTATCATAGGGTTTTTTTTGTTTTTGTTTTTGTACTTTTAGTTGACTTCCATATCTAAGGCTCTAACAACAACAACAAAACCCTCCTGTTTATATTATATTATCTTGTTTTGATTATACTCTTTTGCGTTCTATGACATTATTTCTGGCTTTTGCTTCTCTGATCTTCACATCCTCACCCTGAAGTGTTAGTGATCAGAACATGTCCGCCATGTCTATGCTTTCCCACGCTTTTCCCATTTTGCCTAGGAGTTTAACTTCAATCAATCTCAATTTCTGAAAATGTCACAAATACCTATTCCTCTCTTATAAGACTCCTATTAAGTGTTTCCTTCAAGAAAGCATTTTTTGACCCACCTCAGGCATAATTCCCCATTCCTACTGAAGCCCTAACACATATCTACCAAGGAAGAACTTACGACAACCGACTCCTAAATGACCTTCCTATGTCCTCCACACACCACATCATTCTCCACCATGCCCATCCTTTTATTGAAATGATTTTTTGGGGTGGGACAGAGTCTCACTTTATCACCGTGGGTAGAATGCCGTGGCGTCACACAGCTCACAGCAACCTCCAACTCCTGAGCTTAGGCGATTCTTTTGTCTCAGCCTCCTGATTTGCTAGGACTACAGGCGCCCACCACAATGCCCAGCTATTTTTCTGTTTTTTTTTGCAATTTGGCCGAGGCCGGGTTTGAACCTGCCACCTTTGGTATATGGGGCTGGTGCCTATTGCCCTACTCGATGAGCCACAGGTGCCGCCCTAATGATTTTTATTTTTTAAATAATCTTTTCCCATTACTTTTAGGATAAAATTTAAAAGATTTAGGACATATCTCAGGAAATATAAGGGTCTTCATGATTTAATCCCAGGCCGCTTCTTTAACTTTATTCCCTGAAGTCACTTTCCACTAGCCTTATATTAAACCGTTAGTAAATTAATTGATATCACTCATGTATCCCACATTCTCCCTCTTGCCATTCCCCACATCCCATCACATTTTTCACTTAGACTATCTAAGAGGCAGTCTCTCATTCCAATCCAAGCTCAAACACCTTACTATGTTTACTGAGGCATTTATTAACTCCCATATAAGATCATCTACTCTATCACTCACTTCCATGTTTTATATCATTTAGCATTTATTGCTGTCAAAAATGGTAATGCTTTTTTTGTTTTTCTGTCTTCTCCCATTATGAAGTAAGTATAACGATAGCAGGGATTTTTGTCCCGTTTTCGGCTTTATTCCTAACATCTAAAACATTGGTTATTCTTTTAAAGTGAATGAATGGAAGAATGTTTACCTCGTAATAAATGAATGTCTACGAAACCTAGAAGACATACACAGTAATAACAACAATGATAACAAAAATTTATTGTGAATTGACCATGCAGCAAATACTGTGCCAAATGCTTTTTAAACATTATCTCATTTCAGCTTCCTAGTAATACTATAGAAAACCACTTTCAGTCCAAATTTACAGGTAGAAAAATAGCCTCTATTAGGTTAAGTAGCATGCTTTAGGTCTCACTGCTGGTCAGTGGTAGAGCTGGCACTCATCTTTCTAAATTTGTAATGTTCCATAGCTTCCACAAAAGAAGAAAGTTTTATAATTGGATTATATCTTATCTGTTATTAAAGCCTATGCTTGGATTCCCTACTAATAGCTCTGAGAGTTGGAAAAGTCCCTTCTTTAGAATAATAAAAAGCTCATGATATTATAATGTAGTAACCTATATTCTTATCTAGCTATAATATCGTATCATTGTCTTAATGGATTAAAATCTACCACCTATATAATATGGCCTATTCAATTTTACTATTGTTCCTAAACAAAAATTACAAACAATAAATCAAATATGGGTCTCCCAGAGACTTAAATAAAAACCTAATTCTTAAAAAAATACATATTTTAATAGATACAGAGACTATATAAATAGTACTATCATCTCTGCATGTTTTAAAATTTATTTATTTGTCTTTAAATTATAAGTGATAATGAGAAAATTAGGACATATCATTGAAAATAATATTAGATGAATGTCTAATGATGCCAGAAATGGCCACTACCAAAGTATATTTAAGTATCACTTTGTTCTTTTTAAAAAGTCTTTAAATTATATATTTTATTTTATTTTACCTTATTTTTTGAGACAGGTTCTTACTCTTTCATCCAGGCTAGAGTGCAGTGGCACAGTCAAGGCTCAATGTAACCTCAAAACCTCAGGGTTAACGGATCCTCCTGCTTCAGTCTCCCATGTTTTTACTTATTTTTCTTTTTGTAGAGATGATGTCTCACAATGTTGCTCAGGCTGATCTCAACTCCTGGGCTTAAGCAGTCACTCTGCCTTGCTTTCCCAAAGTGCTGAGATTATAGGCATGAGCCACTGCATTCAGCTAAATCATACTTTTTTAGATTGAAGAGTTGCTTACATGTCATATTCCAAACCACAGTTTTAGACTGAACCAACATAGTGACTGTTCCTTTTTCAGACTGATAAACTTGTCAACAGCTTTGTTTCTTTCCTTATTTTTTAAGAGATGAAAGCAAAGGCAGCATTATTGAATCTATTGTTTAGAAAAATGAATTTAGAGTTTGCTTTATTATTTTTTATTAAAGATCCTGCTGGTAAAGTTTTTACTACTGTTAACTTTGTTGAAATTCAGGTGAAACAATCAAGAAGACCAATTCAATTATTTTGACTTGAAAACACAAAACATTTTCCCCAAACATTA